>JXSR01S075054.1:89185-99563 GCA_000969725.1 Ophiothrix spiculata | reverse complement strand
GATAGACATGATCATGGTTAAATAAACCCAGGCACTATGTGCATGGGTTAAAAACAGCATTTTGTGGTATAGGCTTGGGAGCACTCGTAGTTAATTACTTGTTACAGTATCGCGCCATTTTCTGCGCTTACCGTGAAGACAATGCGTAAAAAACTACTGCGGGTTTGGGGTTTTTGGTGCAAACCTTATGCTTAGATACCACGCGAGCGTTTTGTCAAAATCTTCCCGCCACTGACCAACAACTGATTCTGTATCGCTACCACCTGTTGGTGAAAATTAACACCGCGATCGTCTTTAAACCTCTGGATATGTTTGGACACATCCCCGATAGCTAGGCAGATCAAGGCTTGTGAATGAGATTAACAAGTTTTGCAGGAAACTGCTTAAAACAGATTCGTAATAGGCTTACTTGCAGGGATTCTTGCCTATTTTGACAACAATTTTTTGCAGGAAATCCTGAAAAATCAAGAAGATTCTCATGCCTGTCTCAGGTCAAGCAAAGTGACTTGATGCATAGTGAACGTGCAAATTTTATCTAATGCGCCATCTGTGTCCTGCGACTTGGTCCAACTAGGTATGCAAATTTCCCTGCAATTTCCATTTTTGGAGAGTCTCGAATAGTAGGGCATGCTCATAAGTTAAAAATACCAGAGGTACAATAACTTATCCTCAATGAACGACAATTAAAGATTGCCGTCATCCTATGGGATTTACATGACAGTCAAAAGATAAGACATTTCTTACCTGGTATTCCTGTATGTCATGTCCAGATTTATCATTATCATCGTCTTTTTGTATCCCATTCAATTTTCCCATCACTGGAATCTTGATTCCAACAGATGACTGAGGGATAACCGTCCCTAGACTGATGGTTGCCCTATTCCCTGTATGCAATATAAGAAATGTAGGAATATATTAAGGGTGGCGTTAATCATTCTTTGCTGATATTCATCAGTGATGTAAACCCGTGCTCAGGCAACAGAAAGGTAAATGCCATGTCAAGCACTACTGGTTGCATACAAATAATTTGGTGGAATAATGTAAGTAAGATTCATATTGTGTTGTAGTCAAATAATTGAAGCGCGCAACCAGAACGCAGAGCTGGGTCACTACGAACTCGTACTAGTGATGTTTGTATCTGTATCTGCTTTTTTGCCATCCCAATAACCGTTGAAGTCTTCGTTTGATACCTACATCATCTTTAAAAAAATTTGTGACAACATGTAAAGTAAGTGTTGTACATTTTTAAGCCTGGAGACTGCCAAAACAATTTGCTTTTCCGAATATTCCCGCCACGACAGGATCTAGGTCAAGGCCGCCATCTTTAAATCCACCACCACGCGCGTTGGTAACAACCTCTCCTTTGCTGTCTCTTGAGACATATTTTAAACAATTTGCAGCTCAAAAACTAACTTTTAATGCATCCGTTTTAAAGTAGTTTTTGATGTGAACATAATCCCTAGCTTAGTTGACATTTGCTGTGTTCTTTGTTTTAACATGGACTTTTTAACAATCCAGCCTGCTTTCCTATGACCATGATGATCTATCCATTTTGCACCCATCAATGATCCTGTCATCAATCAAGAAGCTTAATCCACTCATCTTGCAATATACTGTTTTCCTGCATGCTATATATATGCTTTAATGCTTGAACTTGCATGGTGTGCTCTGTCCATTATTTTTATATTGATTGTGCAATTTTCTGCAGCCCACCCAACTATAAGCCAGGAACTAAAACTAGTCACTGAACTAGATGCTATTTTTAGTATAAGCTACTAAAATCAGCTTCATTCACCTCCACTGCTATTTTGATATTCAAATTGGATACTTTTGAGCTTGCGCCAATTCGAGCAATTTGACAAAGTTGAAGAGGTGCTTGAGCCAAAATCATGAGTTGTGGCTGAAAATTGGCTCAATAAAGTTAGAAAAATATCTTTCTCACACATTTTCAGAAACTTGTTGCGCCAATTTTCAAAGCTCCTGCGCCAATGGCACGCCATACGGCCTTGGCGGAAACACTGCTACAGTCTCTCTCATGTCTGACATCCTCAGGTCTGCTTCTAATGTAGCCTACTGTACATGTATATAGCTTTTGTCAGTTGAATGGAACTCACACTTTTAATTTACCAATTATCACCAAAGAAGCAGAAAAGGCTTCTCTTCCTGTAAGAAAATCACCACCAGGAAAAGCATCAGATCTACACGTGCAATTCGAAACATAAATCTCAACTTCCAATATAATACCGCTGAGGAAATCAGAAAATACAATCTTAACAGCAAAAAAGCTCTTGACAAGAAGCTTTCCAACTGCTCTGCAACTGAGCTAAAGAGACCGCTATATGTCACCCTTCTGGAAAGCCTTTGATGTTGTAGATCACTCAATATTACTTGACGGAATCTATGAAGCTGGTGTCGATGGAGGCTAATGGCTGATGTTCAGGAAGTGCAACTACTTCAATCAAGTGGGGTAATCTCATCTCGGATTGCTTCAAAATTGAACTAGGTGTAAGGTAAGGAGGTGTTACTTCAGCACCCATCTACAAAGTTTATACAAACATACTTCTCAACCAGCTGACCAGTCATCACCTTAACCATCGCATCGATTCCATATGTATCCCAGCACCAACCTGTGCTGACAACATGGCATTGCTTTCCAACTGCCCATCAGATATGCAAATTGCCCTCGACTTAGTTGGCAACTACGCCACGGACCACCGCTACAACATCAATGCATCCAAATGTGCCATCATACCATTTGGATCAAAAGTGCAAGTTGGTGTGCATGTGGAAATTGATGGAAACATTTTTCCTTATTGTGATGAAAGCACACATCTTGGAATTAATAGAAACACCAAAAATTCCACTGATACTGACCAAAGGATTCAACTAGCTCGTCGAACCATGTATGCCCTAATGGGTGCAGGTCTGCACGGCAAAAATCCACAAGTATCCTATCATATGTGGTGCACATATGCGCTGCCAAGGATGCTTTACGGCCTTGAAGCAACTACAATCAAGAATGCTGAGATGCAAAAATTTGAGAAATTCCAAAGACAAATTCTCAGACAACTGCAGTTTCATACCAGCTCTATGGCACGAAAACACTGCATCTTCAAAATATTGATCTGGCATATCATTTTTTGACTGGCATTATTTCATGAACTCACACTGCTCCTGTTAAAAAAATGATTTTTGTGGCATTCTTTATATGTCAGTTTGAAAATATGGCACATCCAAGTATTGCTGATATCCATACTATTACCTTTTAGTACTCACACCACTATTTTATGTGGCATTGAATTATATAATCCCCTTTTTTGTATTTTTATGTATATATGATTATGTTAATTGTGGTATTGGTTTATAATAGCTGTGTTCACAAGGTGATTTCATACTCGGTAATTTGGAAAACTTGAGTTGTCCTTATTCTAGAGGTTTCAGAATCCTGTCCACATTAGAAAACTAATTCTCAAGAATGAAACAAGCTAATTATGTCAGCTCAGGAATTCAGTAAACAAGGCAAACATTGCACTGGCCTTGTTAACTTATTAACTATATTACAACAACAAAGCCACTACTCGAGTATAAGAGCAGAGACCTTGGCTCTATTGTCCTAAACCCCAAGTTTTCTTGGGATTGAGATTCGGGTTTTAGCCAGTCATAAAACTCGAGTAGAAAAATTTCTGTACAGTTCACACCACACTAGAACTCCATTCGATCTAGAGAATCTGACTTCTCGAGTATGACTTGAGAATGAAAGGGCTCAATATGGACGCGCCTATTGTGTTTTGAAATATTGTGGCTTTTTACGTGTTTCATAGCTTGCAATCATGTTGTCGAACTCATACCATATGGAACTGGTGGTGGTTTACTGTCAGTTTATGATATCCTATTGTCGGTGTTTTGGAACTTTGATGCTCACTGAATAAATGTATTAACTTTACCACATGATGGATTATTGTGTAATGTGAACATTTCATCAAGTTGTATAAAGTTTTTGATGGTGGTAATGCTGGACTTATGGTCGTGGATTAGAACATTTGCAACTTATGGTGGTGGATTAGAACATTTGCATTTATATTTGTTGAGTGAACTAGGTGCTACGTTTTGTAGAGTGACTGAACATTTGTAACTTATGGTGGAAGATTAGAACATTTGCAACTTATGGTGGTGGATTAGATCATTTGCATTTATATTTGTTGAGTGAACTAGATGCTAATTTTGTAGAGTGACCGAACACTTGCAACTTATGGTGGTGGATTAGAACATTTGCAATTATATTTCGTACAGTGACCGATCCTAGCGGGACAGTTGACTAGGAACAAGGAAGAAGAAAAAGAAGACTTTTAATCTGAACATTTTACACTATTAGTGATGCGCCTGAAATAAAAGGCAAGAAATTCCCAGTTTGCTCAACCAGTGATTTTATGTGTTTTTCCTCCTTTTCAGCCTTACCAGGGTTGTTCTGCAGATACCCCATTAATCAAATGTGCAATATTTTTTTAGAATTCTTAGAAAGCTTCAATATTGTATAATATTTTTTTTCTCAAAATTTTAATTGTCTTCTTTATTTATTTTTTTATGCATTATATATGTTCTTGTACTTTTGATATTTGAAGTGTAATATTTTCCTGTTGTATTTTTAATGTTTTTATAAGTATGCCTATGGTAATTATTGACTTATATTTGGCCAGTTGGCCTTCATTGTCAGTAAGTTTTAATAAAATCAAAATCAAAATCAAATCAGAAAGGATACATGATACATGGCGCAATCTCTTAACTTAGCCGAATTTTAAGAGCGCAAATGAAAACTTTAATCTATATGTACACCCTTCATGGTTAATATTCACTAAAAGTGTATAGAAATCTATATTTCTACAGATAATCTGTTATGGTCTCATAATGAAGATACTGTGCACAGAATTTGAGAAAATGCTAAAAACACCCAACACATGATCTACAAGATGGCGTAACTCAACTAGAAAGGAATTGTGGACGGTAGACAATGAACAGTGAAGGGAGATGCCAGATGATGGCAGACAAATATTTGGAATGGTATGTCTCCTCTTGAAATGTTTTCAGCTGTACAATCCACTGACGGATTCAGTCCCCTCCACATATCCCCAGCCCAACTCCAACTATATGCATCGCCAATAAGAAAGGGCAAATCCATACCTACCGTCAGATTTGACTGTGTAGTCCTTCTCCTCAGCATCTAATATTTGTACACTACTAGGCGTTGTTATCACCAACGTATCATCTGCTTTCAAGCTGTAGAACCCAGTGAAGAGGTTTAGTGTGATCTCTTGACGTAAACCAGCCAACAGATAGGCATCTGGAATGGAAGAGAAAACACAAGATATTAGGAATGCAATATATAACTTTTTATCATCCTGTAAAATTCAAAAAACACAAAAGATCATTCAAAGTGTTAAAAACAAACTTTGTCAAGAATATTTGATAAACACATAAAATGGCAGTGTTTCAAGTTCTCATAATCACTGTGTTGTGAAAGAGTTTTGATGCTTAATTCTAAACTGTAGAAACCTTGAAACAGCAAATTTAAATTTTCTGTACCAAAAATACAAGAGAATATATTTACTTGAAACTTCTCCTTTATTCATCAATTAAGTTTAAATTTATGACGTATGAATGAAACTGTATAGCTAGATACGTTAGGCTACGATCCTATATGATCATTTGCCATTTCTTGACCCAAACTCTGGAACAATTTGCCCTCAATAATCAGGAACGCCGCTCTAATTAAGTGTACTCTCAAGACTCTACTATTGAGGACTATTTTGAGTGACTGCATGTGAAATTACCTATAACTTGACCATATTTTTTCTCCAATTGTACATGATTCTGTTTGTAAGAATTTCTATTTGTAAAAAATTTATATTTTTAAGGTTTTGTTCAAGTATGTACAGTAGGCCGATTTTGAAAAAATCAATTTTTTGATTTTCTAACGGGCAACCCTCTCATTTGGTGCATAATGGGTAAAAAATACTACATGCAATTTTTTTTCACTTTTCGTGAATATTTAGGGAGTGCTACCGACCTTTGAACTTTTGTATGTAAAGCTTATGGGCATTTAGGACTGTTATAAAACTTCATATTTTTCTCATGATTGGAGTAAAAAGTGTGCCAAATAATGTCCTGATGTTTTAGTTTTGATGTATATCTTCCTTAAAACATACATATGTTTCAATTTCAAGTTCAAAGTAATTCACAAAACCGAAAAAAAGAAAAACTCTGGTGTGGGAGTACACCCTATTCATAGCACAGCATCTGGATTTTAACATAAACTAGATGAGACTCTAACACAACACAAGAATTCACATTGCTGGCTGAAAAGAGTAATAGAAAATTAAGTCATTGCAGAAGTCTAACTGTTCTGAAACATCTATTATGAAAAATTATCATATCATTAAATCCAATGCATTACGACCAATACAATAAATGTTATGTAACTTGACCCACACACATTTTATATTTGATTAATGAACCAGATGCTGAAAACCACTTAAAGGATTTGCACTCTCAACTAGCTTTAACAGATAATGAATAGTTATCAATATTTTCAAGTGTTTTGACCCACTGGTTCAATACAATGCTGTCTCATATGATCCCCTTGATTCTAGGGTATTGTGATATGAACCCCAGGGAACAGCTTGCAATTGACAAGTTATGACAGAAAAGGAACTTTGAACAAGATGATGATGTTGAAAATAAATATTGAATAGTAAAATAATTACTTGGAGATTTTTATAGGCCTCTCTAAAAGTAAGTTCTGTTTGTGGAGCTATTTTACAACTGTTGGAATGTTGATATTATTTTATCAAGGATATGCCTATCATCACAGGGCCAAAAACAAAAAGACATAGTTTGTTGCGAAATATGTTCAAGACATCTAAAATTATAATAGCCTAACCAACAAAGACAGAAGATTTGTAATAATTAATATGCTATAACATTCAATGGCAAACAGATTTTTTTTCAAGTGGCCATTTAGCTGTTGAATCTTTTGCTGCCACCCAAATGATGCAATTTTCAACAAATTGTGTTTTTATGAAATCTTGATGACTTTATTTAACATTTTCTTGGCTAATTGCTTTAAGTAGACCCTCATACATAACATATATTGATTTTGTTTTGATATCTCATGCAAAAGAACAATTTTAAAAGCATTTTTAGAAATGCCTCAAAACCCCATAGACTTTACACACAAAAGTTCAAAGGTCGGTAGCACCCCCTAAATATTCACAAAAAGTGATAAAATTTTGTATGTGGTATTTTTGACTCATAATGCACCAAATTAGAGGGTTGCCCGATAAAATATCAACATTTCGATTTTTTCAAAATCAGCCTAATGTACAGCACTCAGCGGCTTCTTTGTTATGAGCGCTCAAAAATCTCTCATTATTATTATTAGTGTTATTATTATTATTATATGACCTTTCCAATATGCTGCTATCATATTACCTCCAATGGGGGTGATAGTCAAAGATGGTTCTTGGCTTAGAACTTGCACATTAATCCCATAGTCAGCCAATGGTAGAATGAATTCAACTCCACCAAGCTTGGCAACCAGTTGCTTGGCCCAATAGGTACCATTATCTGGAGGCTAGATTGTAATACAAGAAACAAAGAAAAGTAATTGTTAAATTGTATAAAATAAAAGCATACATAATTTAACCCTTTGAACTCTGGCAATTCCACATGTATCTGTACCGCTGAAACGGGCCAACACGAAAGTTAAAAAACACAATATATGCTAAACGTACTGTGATTTTGATTTCCCTTGCTTTATAATTTTACAGTAGTCTCAATTGTTCCAATAACCAGCATGAGGACCAACATATTCAACATTTACGTTGCAAGCTATGGGTGAAGCCATATTTGTTGAAAATTGTGATCAAATTCATGAAAATATGAAGAATTTTTCACCTCTGTTGAGTAAATAAGATCAAAATGACCCATCAACCATGGGTTCAAAGCTTCATCGATATTCTTTTGATATAAATAAGACCATTAAAATTTGTAACTACCCATACCTGACACATCAAGTTTCTGACACGTGTCCTAAAAGCCGGTAAACCGGCTCATCGGGTATACGGTACATGTACACGTGAGCCGGTATACCAGCTCGTTGGGTTCAAAGGGTTAAAGAGTGTAGTTTATCGTGAGGGTTAAATTTTAAAAAATCAAAGTTGAAATAAGATTTTTTGAAATCATATCCCTTAAATCTTGGTTAACAGAGACCATTAATACAAATAACTAGACATTATTCAAATGTTATTTTTACGGGCTATTGTGGGTTTACTTTTCCACAAATATAGTTAGTTTTGCTTTTACTAACAATATAGACCAAAATCTTTTGCCCATCGTTGAATACTATGTAAACTAGGAAAGCTTGTGTTATCTGGTGGTACTAACAGTGCGTGACTCTGAATCAATAGATAACCTGTTTGAATTTTGCTACTTCTAACAGACAATTTTCCTTGGGAGAAACAAAACATATCTAAAGATACTTTAAGGAGCATGGTCCGATTGCTTCAACTTGTTTTCAAACTTTTTGAGATTTTGGTACCAAAATATTGCTCATACTTTTCTCATAACCGGAGTAAAATTGTGAATTATGTTCCATTTTGGAGATATGTATGAAAATGTGTCTAATTATGGTAACCATACTTAATTTTATACATAAACGTATAGGTGGCTCTGAAATACAAAATTGCCCATAAAATCAAAAGGGTTTGACCGATTCAGCTGATATTTGAAACTTACACTTCTTTAGTGGTCATCTTTCATATGACATTGAAAAATAAATATTGAAAAATCAGACCAAGCTCCTAAAATTAAACAAATTTGGCCTCATCTGAAAGCTGACATTTTAAGCTTTAAAATAACCCCTTGCTTGATGTTCAGTTGCAAAGTTATATCCAAATTGGTAGAAGGCATCAGACTGATTCTGAAAACTGTTCTGACAAAATCAAGTTTACAGCTTATGAAGTGAAGTAAAACTGAAACATTGTGTTTTGAAACATGTTTCTTACGTTTTTGATGTTGAAACTTGATATGATAGATCTCATTTCAAAGGTAATGTTTCTGATGAAATTAAATATTTGACCCCGGACGCGATTTTTGACTAAACTCAGCTTCAATGGCGAACCTTAAGGTGAATGAATGTATGCTTTGAGCAATTTGAGGAGCTGCTACATGAAAAACATAGGGGGGTGACCAAAAATTTATTCCTTTTATTCCAAACAGATCCTTTTTATCCCTTTGAATCATCAAGCATAAATTTTCAAATAACATCAAGGTTTCAAATTCAAAATACAGGAGTTATAAATTCTTTACTAGTTACCTTGAAAGAAAACATCAAATCAATTTGCCCAGGGGTCCATTCAAATACCTCACTGTGAAGTGTCACCGTCGTATCTTCTTTCTGTATGTCTTGCAGTCGCCCCAATGATGAAGTGCTATCCTCTCTCTTCAACACAGCCTGTGCATTTCTACAAGCTAGAAGGCTGGAGTTAGCCACTTTGATATTACTACTACTGTTACTAGTGTCAAATCGCACTTCTTCCTCAAAATCTAAAATTTGTTTAGGTTTTGAGCTAATTGGAATTAATCTTATTGGTAACCTTTGACCTGGTTGACTATTTGCAGCATGTATACCATCTTGATTACCAGGTATCTCTATTGGAGTAATAACTGGAATCGGGCTGTCTGAGGAATATTTCTGAAGGCCAAGTGACACACTATCAAATGTGATGGTCTCTGATAAGAAGCTTTGTATATTGATATTGATTTCGGCAGTGTTTTGTCGACTGATTTTACCATTTTCTGGTGTCAATGATTTGCCTGCTATGTTTGCCATTGGAAGAAGTGGTAAAACACTTGTCATGGAACCTTCTGGTGGATCAGCTGAAAAGAGGAACAATAAAAACAATAATAATCAAGAGTGCATCATGAAGGAGAAAAGAACAGATCCACATGATATACAAAAAGGTATTTCTATAAAATACAGTAGTGAAAATTGGTTTATTTGTTGAATAAGGTATTCATACACGCCACAGAGTTGTTCATCGCGAATCAACAACGATCTATCCATGCGTCTGCATATTTTTATGGCGGGAGGGTGGCTTTAGCCACCCAAGCGTGATAAAAATACGCCGACGCATCAGATGCAGAGTTGTTGATGAACAACTCTGTGGCGTGTTTGAATACCTTTCAACAACGAAAATCTTCCTGAAAATGTATGAATTAAATTCTAAATGTTTTAAATTTAACAGATAGGCCTACTCATCTTCATAAAAATATTTAGCATACCTGAAGCAATGGCGGCACCACGGGGGGCATGGGGGGCCCC
>JXSR01S075054.1:16345-37098 GCA_000969725.1 Ophiothrix spiculata | reverse complement strand
AAATATTAGCCAAATAAAGGTATTAATTAACTCTAATCAACGATTACCAGGAAGGAGTTGGGTATGGATGAAGTGAATGAGATGAAACGCAAATGAACCTCACCTCAAAAAGGATGACCACATGGTACCAAGTAGGCAAAAGGAAACTTATTTTCAACTGGGGTCCAAGATGTTTTTATATTCAGTGTTTAAATGCAGCAGGAAGATCAGAGTACCCTGAGAAAAACCTGCAGAATCGAGCATGGACTGAAAATCTAATGCTCATAAAGTGCCGGGCCGGCAATCGAACCCGGAACCTCATTGGTTCAAAACTACCATTGCGTGAACCCGCTGGTTTTAGACCTAACAATTTGGAGAGTATGGGATAGAGAGTTTTTAGGGAGACATATTCTTTGAGATTCATTCTGAAAGGTCAAGGGAAAATGTAAGAGTGTAAGCTCTGAATAAATGAATATATCCCGTCAGATACCAACGTATTGGACCAAACGTAAGCCTGTCTATGTGAATTTCTATCAATGGTTTTGGCTAATCAAAGGAATTCCGTGATATGAGGCTAGACAACGAATGCACATACCTATTTGTTCCTTGTCCATACTGTGGTATGGATTAAGATCAGAATATACTCTCTTGTTCATTGCGTTTATGTTACTATAGCTAAAAACTATTCCCATTATTTTTGGGATTTACATACGTTGTTCAAAAAGAAATGCAAGGTTCTTACTGTTTGATATCAGAGGAGCACTGATTGTGCCAATACATTTGATTACTCGTGCCCTTATCAATATAGCAAGTAGCAGTGTCTGCACATTGGGTACAATCATCACGGTTTTTAGGGCAGCAAATTTCTCCCGAATCCAGTACTTTTTGAGTGGCTCTGATGATACTTTGTAGAAAACAGTCAACCCGTAAACGCCGATTAACGTTGATGTAAGACTAATCACCGTTAGGTAGAGAAATGCTGATGTCTTTGAAATCTGAAAGAAAGATGTACATGTGGCATATATCAAAAGGTACCGTAAGGGTCCCAAAATGAAAATTGATTTTTTGGTCTCATCTGAAAGCTTATATATTTTTACCAGGGATGCCAGTTTTCTTGCAATTGCAGGAATCCCTGCTTTTTGAATGATTTCAAGTCATTTCCTGCAATTTACCCCAACAGGATTTATTATGCGAGAGTCGGTTTTTATTCATTTTCCTGCAAAATTGTTGCTTACCACTGGCATCCCTGATTTTAAGCTTTAAAATGACACCTTGCTTTTGGTTATTGGATGTTCGATTGCAAAGGTACATCCAAATTGGTAAAAGGCATCGGGCCGATACAGAAAACTATAGTTCTGGGAAAATAAGAGTTGAAGGTTTCTGTACTTGAATGGAAAAGAGATTTTTATCTCGGTGTTTTAAACATTTGTCTTATGTTTTGGATGTTGGAACCTGATTAATATGATAGAATATACACTTCAAAGGTCTAACGTTTCTGATGAAATTTGACCTTTGGACATGATTTTTGACTATCATGACTATGCTCAGCTCCAATGGCCCGTTTCTCGTAATCTACTGTGCCGACCTTAAGGTACCTTTCGATATGACGGGTCACATTTATACTTTTTGTGAAGGTTCCCAAAAGTCTGCAAAAAGTTCATGTAACGTTCGGCAACGTTTGTGATACCGCGCGGATATATTTTCTGTGTTCTAAATGACTTCAAAGTAAAAAAATTCTGACATGATAGCAAATTTTGTATTGATTCATGACGGGTAACATATTTACAAATAATTTCATAAAAATGGCAGGAAATGCTGTCGTCAGGATTTCTTTAAATGCATTGTTTTGTTTTGGTAAAGTCTGTGACTATAATTGGTGTAACGTTTTGGTAACGTTTGTGACATTTTGGAATTGAAACGTGTTCTCCTACATGCACGGATAGATAAGCTTCATAATTTCTGTTTGTGAAATACTTCCCACATACCAGGAAAGTTGGACTCCCAACTTTCCTGCACATACGAAGTAATAAACGAATGAGTGAAAAACCTGCTGATATGGTCAAATAAAAAAGCTTTCGCTTGAAGAGAAAAAAAACACCATTTTTTCAAAGATACGTACATAGGAAGGAATATAAACACCGTCTGTCCATAGGATTGAAGCGATGAAAAGTGTTAGCGGCTGAATAACTGCACTTTGTAGAACTACAAGTCGTAAACGATGAATATTCCGACTGAAAAATAAAAGAAATTTTCAGGACCGCTGTTAATTTGCATTGACCTACGAGTTAACGCTGTAGGTCATATCGGATCCAATTTACAATACACATGCATGGTATTTATATGTTTTAATTTTCAACTAAATCGTGATTTGCCTTTTCGGTGTTTAAACTTCTCTCAAATGTTATACTTGTTGACAGAATTTACCGTGCTTTACCCACCCGCTGCTAACAAGAGTTTATGCGTTTCATTTTTAAATTGCCGGATTGGAATTGTTGTATTTAAAAAGATTTATCTACATTGAAGATACAACTTCTGTTATCCTGAAAATCTCTCTTCCATAATTTTCAGGAAGTTCGATTTTCAACCTGTAGGCCTGGTATGCAAACTTTCTTCAAAAACAAAAACCGACGCAACTTACTGAGTTAATTTGATTTTTGAGCAGCAGCAGGGACAACAGCATGCAAGAGGTGGCTGAGCTAATGATATGGTAACATCGTGCAGTTTCCGCACCATAGTGTCAATACCTCGAAAATGAGCAAATATTAGAAGGATGAAAATATAAAGCCCCAACGCAAGATACCTGTGAAAAAAAAAAAAAGACAGTGGCGTAGCCACTGACATTTTCATCAAGGGGGCAAGGCGGGCAAAGATATTTTGAATAGCCGCAATAGCCTATCTAAACCCAAACACGACTGAGACAAGTACCTGGGTAAAATAGATATTATACTTATACCACTCCATTGGTTTCAGATTGTCGACTATTATGTGGCTGTCTCTGGGCATTTTCTTTTCTTTTTTACATACCTGCAAAGTCCAGAATATAAAGATGGCTCCTCGATGAACTTTCCCCCATATCTACAAGTCTTTGGCCCGTCAACATTTGTATTGGAGTAAGAGATAAACCTTTTATATAAATGTATTCAAAACCAACAAGTAGACTAAGTTGGTGGTCTTAAGATTTAACTATCTGATATCAGTTAATACTTACAGACTAGCAGCCCAACTTGCCACTATAGAGGATCTTGGTACGTAAATACTGGCTAATGATGTCACACTGAAAACCTGACGAGATAATTGATAGGCTATATTATGTTAAAATAATAACGAAAATATCGCCATAATATATAAACCATAAAAAACACAAATGTTTTTGAACTTGCTGCATACACAAATAAGACGACGCCATGTTCACATAAAGATTAAGTTAAATATTGTTCCACAATTATATAGAATAGGACTAGGCCTATATAGAATATGACCTAAAACGAAAAAGTTACCCCCCCCCCCTTAAAAAAAAGTTTACAGTTATCAAACCATAGATTTTGGAACATGATCGTGATGATTGTAGGCTTCATTTACTTCTAATCGGTCTTTGAAATAACACATACATTTCAATTCTTTATTGCAGATAATAAAAATCAGAAGTCAATTGACTATGAAAGAAATATCACCAAGCTCGTAAACATTTATTTGAGAAATTCCAAGAACCTGCCATTTTGAATATTATACTCTTTAACCTAGTTGAAAATTACCAAAACCTTTTAAAAAAATGATTAACGTTTAACGTTTTTCTTTAAGTCAAAATTGTGGGAAATGTGGTTCTGACCCCATAAGATATGTAGCTATACTATGATAAAACGGTAGTCATTTTTGACGGATCAAATGTCAAGTTTGTATTGTCAATTTGAATTTCATTACAATGTTATATAATAACAAAGTTGTGACTATTTACATTTTACAACAAAGATGTCATAAAGTCGGCAAGCCATGTTTTGTCAAATAAAACTTGCTGAGGTGTTTTGAAGAAACAGGACTATATGTGTGATGGCTCACCCGTTGCAGATGATATCAATTTTGATTTTATCATTCCATCCGTTAAAGCATTTTCTTAGCTTTAAAATGATGCCTCACTTGTTAAAATTGATCAAGGCAATCACATTTTACAACAGAAAATCTGCTGGATATTCTTTCTATTTTCTTTATTTTTTGCTGTCTACTTTCACCAGTTTCTCGAAAGGTGTTCTGTCGCAAAGTCCCCCTTTTCGGAGTGAGTCATCCATAAAATCACTTCAGCAAAAATGTGTAAGTGCATACAAAATTTACGGGCCATTTGTGGTGGATAGTAACATTTTTAAAGACTTACTGGAAATAATCCCAATAAAAATACCGTATATCCTCTTCTTGCCCCGTACGGAACCTTGATTGAAACCGAGACTACTATTTCAAAAAACAGCACCACTACAATACATGTTAGTAAGGTAGACAAGATCAGGAGAGCTTTCGAGAACGGAGACGCCATCATCACTGTGGAATAGAGAAGACAGAGTATATTGGGCTTTACAATATATAAAGGTGAAATAACAATGTAAAAAAGGCTGAGGCAAACAGTTAATGGAAACTCTTTATTAAAGGTGTAGGTTCCGATCACATTCTCATGCAGGGCTCAACCGGAATTAGTATATTTGTTTTGTCAAATTGAAGCCCGTTATTTTCTGATTATAAATCCCAAATTTCACCTCCAAATTCATGGTAGTTTGGGAGATATGACATAAAACGTAAATTGATTGGTATACCTATTTTCTATTCGTATGTATTTACAAAACAGTCTCATCCCCAGAGCTATTATATATACTTTCATTTGCCTCTGGAGAGTAAAGAAGCAACCTAAAGGTTAGATATAACAAAATACACTTCATATCAGGTCAATTAGTTAAAAGTAGGCCTAAATGTTGAAACAGGAACCTACTGTAACCGGTGTAGTTGCTGATAACACAAATCACTGGATACGTGATGGACCGGATAACCATAGGCTACAGTGAATACACAAAATCATGATTTAGGCCCGGTGCAGACTCCTCTATCGTAAAAAATATTTTGCTTAGAATATTCTATGCTGACGACAAAATGACGTAGGTCATCGAATACACGATGAACTACGTCATTTTGTCGTCAGCATAGAATATTCTAAGCAAATATACGATAGTGGAGTCTGCACCGAGCCTTAGCATGCTTAGGGTTGGTTCAAAGTTTTTGGCAGACAGAATAATCTATGCAACAACTATCCGTGTTTAAATTATTTCCCCTTATACCCTAAAGTACATTGGGATTAGAACGGGAATTTGATGATATCGTGTAGAATACTTTTTATTCGCCACCATGTCGAATATTCTATCATGAAATAGTCGTTATTCATAGATATGCGTGAGATTTTATTGAATAACGAATACATTTTGCACAAAATTGGCATAGAATATTCTATGGGAAGAAGTAACTAAGAATCGACCCTTAGGCCTAAGAGGTTCCATTCTGTATCCATACAATACATGAGAGAGAACCGTCTTTCTCCCGATCTCTAAATAATCAATGATGGCATACAGGTCTATACTGTGCCGTGACTTTTAAAAAAATAGGCCTAATGATAAAACGTGAATAACTTTAGGCCTACAATGAAGGATATGGAATGGCTCGTAACATAGCACTTGAAACATAATGTACGGAAACCATGATAATAATCCAACCAAATTGATAGCCATGCAATCATGGTCATAGGTTTAGGTTTACCTGAAAGCATTTCCTTCGCCGTGAAATCGCCCCTGCATTGCAAAATATCCCCACTTTGATTTGTAGAATAGTCAATAATATTTTCTGTGGTCGAATCCATTGATGAATCGGCTCGGCAAAATGATCAAGTTTTGATAAAGTTTGACATTCAAGTTGTTATTTTGAAAGTCCTCTAGAAGTCAGTAGCCATAATTATGTAAAATGTTCTTCACGGAGCATCGATCTTGGTCCTATCCTAGCTTATACATGTACTGGTATTTTCCAGCATGTAAATATAGAGTATATAATTTACACGTGGGTTTACAACTTGAATGACGAATAGTACAAAATGTACACTGTTCACTGATACTGAAAGTAAACCAAATATGATATCGGTAGTCGTTATTGCAATTCACAACCATACGGCATATGACCTACATAATTATATATAGGCCTACTAATAAGTACTCTGTGATAAGTACTATAAATACTAAACGTGAATACTACATCCAGCCTTCAGGTTATGTTTGATGAACAGATTATTTGAACTTTGTACCCAATTTTTCGTTGTCATGACAACATCTTCAGATCCTATGCCGCTGTTTAAGCTTCCGGTAAATGCATGGTGACTGGTGACCCACGCACATTTCAAACTAATTGTTTTACTTCGGTGTTTTACGCTTTACGTATAAACTCAGGCATAAACTTTTAGCATGTTTGTGATTTGTAAACAAGACAACCTAAAAGTGACCAGAAAGATCAATACAATTAGTATGCAAAGTTTCCCTTCGTCTATGTCTTTTTTCCTACATGTCGATAAAAATGCAGCAAACTTTGAACTTTTCTTCCGAGAGAACAGAATCAAAAAAGGTACGGCAGGTGGGGGAGCGTACATCTTGACCTTGAGTGACATTAGCCTTGGATGACCTGAGATAAACTTTTTGAACATTTTTAAGATTTGAGACCTCGGATCAACTTTTTAACCATGTAGATTCACAAACACTTGTGTTTGTGAAAGGCCCCTTTAACCCTAACCCCTAACCCAAACTTTAACCCTACCTGACCATATCGCTAATTCTAACCCTAACTCTTATCCTATATCCTAACCCTAACCCTGAATGCTAACCCTAACCCAAACACTTACCCTAAACCCTAACCCTTTCCCTAACTCTAACCCTAACCTTTCCCTAACGCTAACCTCAACCCTTTCTCTTTCCCTAATTCTAACCCTTACCCTTACCCTAACCCTAACCCTAAACTAATCCATAACCCTAACCAAGTTACCAAACCTTACCCTTAACCCTTACCTCAACCCTAACCTTAACCCTAACCCTTACCCCAACCCGGTACTTTTACCCTCTATCCTAACCCTAACCTTAACCCTGAACGCTAATCCTAACAGTAACCCTAAACCCTTACCCTAATTCTATACCTAACTCTAACCCTAAGCCCAACTCTTTCCCTATCCCTAACCCTAATCCTAACTCTAACCCTAACCCTAACACTTTCCCTAACACCAACACTAACCTTTACCTTTACTCTAAATCTAGCTTACCCTTACCCTAACCCAATCCCTAACAGTAAACCTAACCCTAATCCTTACCCTAACCCGGTACTCTTACCCTATATCCTAACCCTAAACGCTAATCTAACAGTAACCCTAAACCCTAACCCTAATTCTATACCTAACCCCAACCATTTCCCTAACTCTAACCCTTTCCCTAACCCTAATCCCAACTCTTTCCCTATCCCTAACCCTAATCCTAACTCTAACCCTAACACTTTCCCTAACCCCAACACTTACCTTTACCCTAACCCTAACTCTAGCTTACCCTTACTCTAACCGAATCCCTAACCCTAACCCTTACCCTAACCCGATACTCTTACCCTATATCCTATCCCTAATCCTAACTCTAACCCTAACACTTTCCCTACCCCCAACCATAACCTTTACCCTTACCCTAAACCTAACCCTTATCCTAACACTAACACTTACCCTAACCCTTGTCCTTTCCCCAACCCTAACCCTAACACTTACCCTAACCCTAATTCTTACCCTAACCCTAACCCGTACCCTAACCCTAATCCTAATACCCTTCCCCAAGCCAACCCTAAACCTAACTCAAACCCTAACCCATATCCTAACCCTAAAGCTTACCCTAACCCTAACTCTAACCCTAACCTGCTTTGGGGAAGCAGGTAGCGCAGCGGTGATCCCCTCGCTAAAACTGGCATATAAATTTGACCATCTGAGAGGACTCTCATGAAAAGCAGTGCTAGATACTGATGAAGCCTCTATAAATATGTTATATTTATTCAGTTATTTATTTCCCTAATCCTAACTCTTAATCCTTACCCTAACCCTTTCCCTAACCCTTACTACAACCCAAACTTTAACCCTAACTCTTACCCTATATCCTGACCTAACCCTAACCCTGAACACTAATCCTAACCCTAACCTAAACCCTAACCCTAACTCTATCCCTAACCCAAACTCTTACCCTAACCCTTCCCCTAACTCTAACCCTAATCCAAACTCTAACCCTTTCCCTAACCCTAACCCTTACCTTTACCCTTATCCTTACCCTTACACTAATACTTACCCTAACCCTTTTCCTAATCCTAACCCTTTCCCCAACCCTAACACTTACCCTAACCCCTAATCCTTATCCTAACCCTAACCATAATCCTAACCCTAACCCTTACCTAACTCCAATAATAACCCTAACCTTGTCCCTAACCTTAATCCTCTCCCTAATACTTTCCCACAACCATACTAACCCTAACTCTAATCATAACCTTAACACAAACCCTTCCCCTAACACAAACCCTAAACCAAACACTAACCCTAACCCCAATTCTAACCCTTATCCTAACCCTAACCCTTATCCTAACCCTTACCTAACTCAAATACTAACCCTAACCTTGTCCCTAACCCTAATCCTCTCCCTAACACTTTCCCCAACCCTAACCGTAATAATAACCCTAACTCTAATCATAACCCTTTCTCAAACTCTAATCCTAACGCTAACCTAACCTTATAACTAATCCTAACGCTAACCCTTACCCTAAACCTAAAACCAACCATATCACTACCCTTACCTTAACCATTTCCCCAACCCTAACCCTTCCTAACCCCAATTCTTACCCTAATCCTTATCCTAACCCTAACCTTAACCCTAACCTAACCCTTACCCTAACCCTATAACTAATCCTAACTCTAACCCTTACCCTAAACCTAAAACTAACCATATCACTAACCCTTACCCTAACCCTTTCCCCAACCCTAACCCTTACCCTAACCCAAATTCTTACCCTAACCTTTACTCTAACACTAATCCTTATCCTAACCCTATAATCCTTACCTAACTCTAATACTAACCCTAACCTTGTCCCCAACCCTAATCCTCTCCCTAACACTTTCCCCAACCCTAACCGTAATACTAACCCTAACTCTAATCATAACCCGTACACTAACCCTTACTCAAACTCTTACCCTAACCCTAACCCTAACCTAACCCTTACCCTAACCCTATAACTAATCCTAACCTTAACCCTAACCCTGACCCCAATCCTAACCCTAACCGTATACCCTAACCTAAGCCTAATACTAACCCTAACTGTAACTCTTATCGTAACCCTAACACTTGCCCTTACCCTAACCCTTACCTTACCGTAACCCTACCCCTTAGCCTAACCCTAACGCTAACCCTTTCACCAACTCTAACTTTAACCCTAACCCTTACCCCAACCCTAACCCTTATCCTAATCCTAACACTAACCCTTACCCTTTCCCTAACCTTTACCCTAACCTTAGCCTAACCCTAACCTAAACCTAACTCTAACCCTAATCCTAACCCTTTCCCTAACCCTAACATTTACCCTTACTCTAACTTTTACCCTGACCTTTACCCTTACCCTAACCTAACCCTTACCTAAACCCCAACCCTAACCCTTACCCCCGGGGGGGTAACTGATATTGGTGTTCGGGTAACCACCCGAGTTCCGCAGGTTCCGAAAGTGACCCTATGTGAGACCAAAAATTGGCAAAAATGGGTGAAATGATACCCTATCTGAGACCATAAATCTACCATATCTGTCTGAATGGATACCCTATCCGAGACCATACCTGTTCAAATGAATACCCTATCCGAGACTGTATGCAAATGTGGCGAAATAATTATTACAAGAAATCATAGGTAAAATGTAACTGTTCACCATTTTAACACTGTTAAGAAGTGTTTCTAGGTATTTAAAGTACTGGTATTGGCAATGCAAAGCTGTTTAAGACACCATTGTCATTAATTCAACCATTCTTTCTTAGTTTGATACCCTATCAGAGACTTGAAAGCCAAATTTGATACCCTATGTGAGACTTGTAGACTGCCAGGTTGATTTTGATACCCTATATTGCAAGTCTCGAGAACTGTCCAGGTCTCACCTTTTTGGTAACGCGGGTGGTTACCCGGCCAAAATACCCAGTTACCCCCCCCGGGCCCTTACCCTTAAAATTACCCTAACCCTAAACCTAACCTAACCCTAATGCTAACCCTACCTGTAACCCCAACCATTATCCTAACCCCCTGGACAAAATCGAGTACAAAAATAGTACAACATTCCTAAGGTGCACATTTGGAACACAATTATAGTACAGTTTTAGTACAAATATAGTACAAATTTGTGTACTATAAATGTACTCAAATTGTACTTAAATGATGTTCCAAATGTGCACCTTAGGAATGTTGTACTATTTTTGTACTCGATTTTGTCCAGGGCCCTTACCCTTACCCTAACCCAAACACTTTCCCTCAGCCTTTCCCTAACCCTTACCCTAACCTAACCCTAATACTAATCCTAACGCTAACCCTTACCCTAAACCTAACCCTAAGGGACCGTTCACAAACATTTGTAGGGGGGCTTGATGCAAAAACATATCGCAGAAATTTTTGCCCCCCCCCCCTTTTCGACCTCAAAAAATTTAAGAGGGCCCCCTTTTTTGCTGAATGGATGAAAAATTCTAAGGGCCCCTTTTTGCATCACTCCCCTCCAACAAGTGTTTGTGAACAGTCCCTAATTGCCTTTAAATAAATAAATAAATAAATACTGGGTATTTATTCTAATGTGCTATGCCTCTCAGATTTGTAATTCCACATGGCCTAGACTTTACAAGTGTTCGCTGAACATTGTGGTCCACCCAAGTAAGCTCCATTCCACACCAAGCATCATTTCAGGTTCTGCGGCAGCCTCTAAGGGGCATTGAACCTTGCATGATCGCTGCCCAGATCAGCTCCCCGAGTGTTGTACGGGTTTCCACAAGACAATTAGCAGTCCAAGGAAATTTCAAGCACACTCAACATTTGGCACCAGCGGGGTTTGAACTTGGGACCTTCTGCACCGCAAGTGAGCGCCTTACCACTTAAGCTAACTTGGCTGCTAACTTTGACCTTGAGTGATCTCGATGATTGTGACCTAAAATGACCCGGGGTGGCCTCAGCTTTGTTGGCCTAATATTGACTATTCTATTGTTATGATTTTACCTCCAAATAACCTTTGACCTTGGATGACCTTGACCTGACACCACCAGGACAATCAGCAGGAGACAACTGTTCATGGTATAAGTTTGGTTCAGTAATTAGGGTTAAGGATTAATGAGTTATGGCCTTGACCTTGATTTACCCCTAAATGACCTTGGATGACTGCAGGTCAACTTTTTGAACAATTTTGAGATTTTACCTCATATGACCTTGGACCCACTCCCAGGGCTAATTGCAATTCATGGACCAAGTTTGGTCCGCATTGGGTCAGGGGTTCTGAAGTTATGTGAGGACATACACACAGACAGGCACACAGACTTTCCAGTATTATAAGAATAGCGGGGTCGTGTGCACCTTGATCTTGAGTGACCTTGACCTTGGATCACCTGAGGTCAAATTTTGAATATGTTAAAGATTTGAGATCTCGGGATCAACTTTCTTAAGCATTTTTAGATTTGACCTCTAATGGCCTTTGACCTTGATGATTGTGAACTTGAATGACCCAAAAAGACCTTGGATGACCTCAGGTGTTCTTAGTTGACCTTATATTGACTCTCCTATCATTTTTATAATTTTACCTAAAAATGTAAGATCAACGGTTAGAGTTATTGCAGTGACCTTAAAATGACCTCCAATGTGGCGTCAGTTTAACCCCAGTTTTACCCTCTCACCAAATATCAACAACATAGGGCATACGATTTCCGAGATTTGCTCCAGACAAGAATCACGGACGGCGGACGGTTTTAAGGAATGGTTATTCTCTTCCTGAAAAATATTCAAGCGAGACTAAATGAAAGATCAAACTCTGATTTCAAATGGCGTTTATATAATGCTGTATCAGCATTTATTCTAGGTTCGATTACAGGTTTACAGTATCATGATTATCATCTTGTTTTATGAATTCTTACAGTCATAATCCACATATGGGATTGCAAAATAACACTCCTCAACCTGTATGGTTAAGGGTAATTGATAACAGATAACCATTGGTAAATAACCATACGAAATTGCCTACACTTCTGCAACAGATCTATAGTAATCATGTTGAAGTGCTTGTATGAAATGTAAATCAATATGATTTTTGGACATTTGGACTGAGCTTTGACAACTGATTCATCTCACAAAAACAGTGGTGTAACAGATTTATAACTACGCAAATATAGGATTTGGAAGCTATTGGACAGAGTTTTGAAAAAAATGGTCTTCGTTGTTGATAACATAAAAGAACTGGTAACCAAATATGACTGCCTGGGCTTTTGCATACAAAACAAGTTTACAATAATCATGGTGTTATTATTTCTAACAGTTGTATGGTTAATTATTTGCCCTTTAACAACTATTGCATCAGTTACTTGAACCCTTCTATTCGTTAGGTTACAGGCAACTGATGAAACAAACCACTGGTAATGCAAATTGATTGCCTAAGCTTTTACAACAGAAATTGTGCTCAATTGATCAATTATTTGGATTAGCAATACAACCTTCCACTGGTTAGATTACAGGCAATGCACTGGGGTAATGACATTTTATGAAGTATTCAGTCAACATTGTGGTCTGCTCCAAACTATTATCACCACAAACCAACCGATTTGCTTACCCGTTACTTTCCCAGTTTATTTTTCTTAACATGCACCTATCAGCAAGGTTACATTCCAACTTGTCAATCACTTTGCATTATTTGTTTCATCATGGAAATAAAAGAATCTGAAACTTTTTTACTTGTATCAGAGCATTTTAGCTCCAATAATTCTTTTTATGATAGCAAAATCAATGACTTGGGATATATGAGGGGTGCTCTGCAAAATGAGCAGAAAGTCACGATTTTCAAAATTGAGTTTATGAATAGTTTAATTCTCTGTAATCTCAGCTTTGAAAGATATATAATATGGCACACTTTCTTTCTCCATTCTTCATTTAGAGATCAAAATCCAAAGCAGTCCACACTGAATATATTGCAATAAAAATTAGCTGCAAATCGATTTCAAAGATACTGATTACTACAGTGTATAATAGCAACATGCAATCAATTAACCGTAAATAATTGCACTTCCCAGCAAAGTTCACCTTTGAAACTTTAAGTATAGGTAAACACTCACACATGAATGCATTTTATGTCAAAAAACAAAATTTGACTTTTTTCACCCCATTTTTACTTCAGATGCCATTTTTTCAAAAATGTACATTTTGCCAGAGCAGCTCACATATGCTGACACTCTTGGACAAAACATAACTTTTGCTCCCATTGGCCTCATAATAATAACAATAACTGTGATTTTGTAAAGCAATTTTCTATAGATCAAGCCGCTCATGGTTCGCTGCAGGTATATTGTCATCATTTCACTTCATTTAGGCGTTTGGCTGCTTTTGAAAGCACACATCCTATCGGTACTTAGATTGTAATATTTACCCTTTTTGTAGCTTCCCATATCTTGGGTTGGGTACTATGACGGACAAATATGGTGACAATTTTATGTGCAGAAGGAAGATCAGTGATCTAGACGAAAACCTGTTTTAAGCAAGTAAGGACTGAAAACCAAATGCATATACAGCGCCAGGACCAGGAATCGATGGTGTAGCAGGAATGTTAGTCCTCCGTTCTTATTGTCCAGGTTGTACACTGTACAGTACAGTAAAGTATAGTGTCACGCTTTGTTCTGTTATTGTCTATTGTGGGTGGACTAAAGATTCCAGGGGGACTAAGATTACTTTTACACCAGGACTCATAGGTACAAAGCCAAGAAGGAACCGCTGCTCTAACACACTGTAATATATCCCCATAGACATGACATGGTGGAAAAAATCATGCCAAATTGTGTTTGGACCCAGTGCTTCAAAGTGTCAGTGATATTAGTGCATATATTATGATGGAAGACTGCCAAAGCATATTGATACCACAAGTTGTCTGCCATGGATGGTAACGCAAAGTATTTCTACAACAGGTTTACAGCAATCATGTTAATATAAATTCTTTCAGTTTAACATGATCAGTTGTTTGGCATTCAATATTTATTGATAAAGACAGTTGCCCAATTTGAGGAAGAACATTATCATTGAATAGCTTTTTACAGAATATTGGGTGGGATAGTACACAAATATTTAATGATCATGAGGGATCTCATGGAATCTATTGGTTTCCATATGGATGTACTGGCGGGCATAGATCGAGCACTTTCCTGACACTTACGGTCAATGGAAAACAGTACCCAACAGTATCTCTAGACCCTGTAGTTCATCGGATGGACAAATAGATTCCACGAATATCAAAAATTAGATTTATATAATATTGAATGGCTTTGAGGGCGATATAATAATTTTTTTTAATGAGTACAATATTTTCTTGTATCACCTGAAAATAAGCCATTCAATATTATTATTATTTATATCAGGCTTTTGAAAATAATTAATTGGCATAAAATCATTTTCCTACTTTCAGCTCAGAGCAGCTAAAATATTCTTGGAAAGGTGCCCGGATGTGTACAATATTATTTAGAATATTGTACGCATCCGGGTACTTTCGCTGAAAATGTACAATACACAGTTTTATGGTATTGTACAAAAGCCTGATAAAATAATAATATTAAATATTTGTATTATTCCTATATCATTTATTAAATAATATATTTTTGTTCATTGATTTGTTGAACCGTAAACTCTATAGACTTTCCATAAAAAAGTACCTCACTCTGACTTGCAAGACTTGTTTTGTATTTTGGGAAATAGATCAACTATTTTAATGACTAATTTTTAACCAATCAATGAACTACAATATATTAAATAACAATACATGTATAGGCTTTTTATCAAAATAAACATCATTTATTCAATACACTGAATACATTCACTAACCTATGAAAGTATAGTATAGGGTCAATTCATAGTTGGCCTTCAAACAAAATTATAGACACCCTTATCAATTTTGTAGATGCCTTTCTCTTGTTGGCACCTTTTTGACACATATGGCCGCATATAGTTTGATGTCATGATAAAATTTGTAATGGTGAAAATTTTGTTTGAAGGCCAACTATGAATTGACTCATACACAAAACAAATGCATCTCTGATTAACTTGGCTGTCCAGAGGGGCATTTGACCCCAGTCACGGGCCTGGACCCTCTCCAACATTCAGTCACTGACACAAAGTATACACTCAATTTCCAATGTTGGATAACTGATTTTAAGTGAATGTTAAACCCACCCCTTACTATCCATCATATCAATCATATGGCAAAGGATGGAATTCAAAGAAAATTTGCTTTTTAAGTAAAAATGCATATATATATGTAACAGTATTCACTAATATCTTCATCCAAACATTCATTTCTCACATCAGTAAGTAAATACCACGCAGCTGACTGTCAAGTATCTGTAGTAAATATGTATACAACTGGTTAATGTACAATTAAAACCAAATCTACACAGGGAACTTGGGATATCAAAAAGTACAAATAAATTTCTTTCTAGATAAGCCAAATATACAGCAACTGTCAAGATGTTAAAAAAAAACCAGATGATTATGTACAGGCAGGTCTACAAATAAAGTACATTGCGTCCCAGAATGAAGTTATCAAAATGTTAACGCCTCATTATTCACAAACTAAATAAGCGCAGAATATTTTAGTGACAATCAAGCCTTGAATTTTGTCGTTCTGAAGGCAGGCCAAGATGGCCTAGACCATTTTGGGGGGCACCAAGCCCAAGTAGACAGGGCACCAAGGCCAAAAACAATATTTATTGTGCGGACTTCTCGGGTGAACTTCAACAAATTTTGTTGTCGGCAAATTACCCCTCAAATTATACCACAATCTCCCGGCACATCTCCGATGCGATATCAACTGTATTTTTTCACAAAAACTCTTGGGGGTACGTTGTTTGCTATATTTAAGGTCAAACAAGGTAATATACAACATTCAAAGTTATCGCTACACCATTTTTGTTCAAATGCATATAGACGAGTACTAGTCCATTCCTGCAGCAAGCACGTACATTTAATTTCTAAAACATTGCTTTATCAAGGTATTTACGTGCCAGTTGATGTCGTCCCCAATACCTGGGCGAAGACTATCGTCATTGCATGCTGGCCAAAATAATTATAATGAAATTGATAAACAATGAGTTTTTTTTGAAAACACTGATGCAAGTCCACAGACTTTGACAAATTTTGAATACATAAAGGACTTTTGAGGGCAGTTGCAGTGTGGATTCACACATCTTTCATGTACATGGAAGACCTATCTATAAGAAAGTCCATCATGTGCATGTGTGTATTTATAACTCATTTTTGAAAAAGTGGACTTGGGTCAGTGTTGCATTCTGGTATTTAGACATCTTTCATGCATTCCAGTCCCAAATCTTGCAGTGCAATAAATATTGACAGTACAATGTTGAAAAAATGATCATTTGTAAAACTATAAAAGTTCACACAATTTAACTTTGACATAATATAATACCTTTCATGATTATTAAATTAAAAATTATACCATTTTGTTTTATATAGAGAGGTGTGATTTTATCCCGGTATATGTAACCTTTTATTTGGACACCCAGCAGTTATCTTGCCTTGGTCCATTTTAGGAAAACTTTTATCCAACTTGTTTTGTATAAAAAATATTTCTTCTACATTGTAATCCCAATCATTTTCTGTTATCAGGTTAAATTTTGTAATCCACTGAACTATGATAAATTATAAATATCATAGCACTTTCCTTTTCTATGGAGAAACGTGTGTGACACAGTCAAGGAAAATGAATCACATGTCGGTAATTTTCACTTTTCATTTTTTTAATGTACCAGGTAACCTAACTGTGCATTATAAACACATTTTGATCCATATCCCATTTGAATTGGTAATATGACAATTTTCTCAGATCTGAACTAAAAAAAAACATGAAAACCAAAAGATTTTTCTACCTGTATTGCTCTGCATCTCAAAATCAATATTTCCGTCATGTAAGTCATTCCCCTTGATCATGTCGCATATATGCTACAATTTTGATTCATGATTAATTAGTATCAATCTCATTTTTACAAGACATGATCTCATTTTATGATCTGTCAACTATATCCAGCACTTACAAGTTATAGAGCACATTGTAGACAAAAAACAAACCCCCAGAATAAAGTATTTCAAAAATCTTTCATGCTGACTCACCAGCTCATTTCACTAGGAGATTGAATTTGGTTGCATATGGCTATTTTGATTTCATACGGCCACAAACAATTCACATGGATTTACTGAATCCAAAACAGTTTCTCCTAGCTGCTTATCCTATTCAGTGAATCTAAACCAGCAACTTAGTATATCTGTAGTCTATTTTCATTCAGAGGATAAAAAAGGACTTAAAAGTGAAAATGTTATCATTTCATTCAAACAATTTGCAAAAATGCTTACTGGTTTATATCAACTGAATAGGCTGAGCAGCTAGCAGAAACTGTTTTGGAGTCAGTAAATCCACGTGAAATTATTGTTGGTCGTATGAAATCAAAATGGCCATATGCAACCAAATTCAATCTCCCTAGTGTTTGAAGTTGAATTTAATGCCCAATATTATTTAGTGATATCTCATCAACTACATTTAATGCAAATAATTAAATGAATAACTGCAAATATAAATAAATGTGCATTTACTCCAATTTGCTCATGAACAGAAAATATAATGCTGTTTTTATCAATATGTTATATGTAGTTCAACTTAACTGATGAATATTTGGAAAGTATTATCTGCTTCCATTTTTATTTTACAGTTACTTAAAACTTGCCTGTTAAAAGTGTTTTTAAAGTTTAGAATTAAGCATTAGAAAGTAATATAAATAGCCATTAAATGATTATGATACCAAGAATTTCAACACCCATCTTTTCCCTAATGATTTTGAAGTCTGTATCCAAATTCTTGTTGTATGCTAATGAAGTGTTAAAACCATGTCTTGGTTAAATTGGTTGGTCGAAGTGCATTGGAAAAGTTTAGTGTGCATACCAATTAAGTTTTGTTGTTTCTTCAGTTTTCAAAACTGGAAAACTCTCAGAAACCTTTTACTGCCAAAATGAAAGCATATATTTACTTGAAACTTTCCAAATACAGTGCTGCCATTCTGCAGAAAAAACGTCATACAAAACTGACCATTTTGACACTATAAGCCCTATTTTCATCATAAAATCCTGATTCTTTATTTATTCAAAATAAATACATTCATGTTTCTTCTGATATGATCCTCCACATCACTTAAACTTTATTTAACCAGGATTCTATGGTGAACATAGGACTTTTAGTGTTGGTTGGTTTTGTATGATGTTTTCACTGCAGAAATATTAAACAGCAGCACTATTCATTTAAAGTTGAACTGCATAACATGTAAATACAAACTACATGACTATCTCCTTATACCCCAGGCCATAAACTTATTGAAAGCCCCTCATAGTTATCACTCAATACAACAATACATGGCAGTTTTACCAAAGTGGCAGCAAAATATGGTTTGGCCAGTGTCAGCACCGTCATATACTTTGATCAACACCAAATAGGGGGCCTCTTCACATCGTGAATTGATACAGATAATCGCGTGCATAGCTGAACACAGCACAACTGCAGGAGACGCAGCGCTCGTTTTACGTGTAACTCGCTCATCAGCATCTACGTCGCGCGTGTAAGTAGGATTATCTTTACTTGCGGATGACGAAAAGCCTCGTAATTCCCACCTACCTAGTGTTGATCAAAGTATAGAGTAGACATTGGGCCAACAATCAACACTGGTTTAACATCATATTTGGTTGGCAGATGGATAGTGTGGTAAACCAACGTTTACCCAACATTCGTGAGTTATTAAAAATAGGCCCTATGTCTAGAGCTAAAAGTTCTAACTTACTTCTCTACTTGGCAAAATTTCAGTTTAGGTTAGTAAAATATCAATTGCAAATAAATTTTCTACTATGTTGGTCTTATGGACAAAATGAAATGGGTCCTATGTCATTTTGACAATATTAGGCCAACATATCAGCTAACATTGGCCCAATATTGGGCAAACCTAAGCTTTGCTATCTAAGAAGTGAATATCAATAACATAATGCTCTTGAAACTGTACCTTCTGTCCAAAACCACATACTTTTTTACACAGACATTTCATATATACATGATTATAATTATGTCCAACTAAAAACAACAGATTATTGACATACATATTAGCTGATATTTTACATTGTTAATGTTCAAATTTGTACAACATTTCAGTTTAAAACTTTGCTTCAATAAAAAATACTGTCAAGAAAATTCATAGCACTAAATTCAGGAAGTTTGGAAGAAACATTTGATTCTACAATAAAAACATAAATGTGACTACAAAAAATAAACAGATTTACTCATTATACAATTAAATGCAGTGGGCACTGACAGGTAACAAATAATATGTGCAAGGCTCGAACAATACTTTTTTCATGAGCTACAATGTACCAAATATTTGGTACAACATGTCTCTAATACAATTTCTTATCACATCGGAGGCTTGAAGAATAATCGCAACTATGGCATCACTTCCAATCTGTCAGAAATGTGCTGACAGATTTGCATTCACCATGTCTCCCATTATCATTAGAAAATACATTGGAAATTAGACTTGTTACTTCAAATATTTGGTAGTAGAGTATGGGACTGGTTTGCAGATTGTATCACAAGACATAGTAAAAGGTTAAAGTTAGAATTATCATGTGATAATGCACTTGCATCCATAAGCTATATTGCAGATCCATTGATTATTAGATTCTGATATTGTGCGAATGAAAGAGGCTGAAATTTGCTGAAATGCGAGCCCTGTTCATTCCCACAATGCACCAGAATCCACTACTCAATGGATCTGCAATATAGCTTAATAACCTAATCAAATGCCCACTTACATGCGTAATGAAAACTTTATGCTCATAATGAGGAAGTATGGGATTGTGCATGACTGTGAAGCTTTTGTATATGCCCATCTCTCTGCCACCCATCCGGCATCCTACCATCACTCCACGGTGGGATTGGAAGATTGGGAATACCTTGACCAGCCTGCTCTGCCATGTATTTCTGTAGCATCATAGTATGAACATGCACATCTCTGTATTGTCTCATTGGGTCCATATGATGGACTGGCTGTTCTTGAATACGACTACCAGAGGAGACATCTTTGTGCCTTAATCCGCCTTCTGAGATAGGTACTGGCAGTGGTACCGGCATCCTTCCATCAGAAGGCCATGCGTGGAGAGGAACTGTGACTCCAGTCGGCACTCCAGAATGAAGCCCTGGTTGGATACTTCTTTGGACTGCAGATTGATCAGTTTTTTGTCCCAAATCATGCATTCTACTATCACCCCAGTGCATTTGCTGATTATTTTTTGGCGTTGGATCTTGACGAGCAGGTTGCATTTGATGATGCATAGGGTGGTGATCATCGCGAAGATCACGCAGATCTTGAAGTTCCCGAAGATCTTGTCGTGGATCGAAACCCGCTGGCATGAGAG
>JXSR01S075053.1:71494-82926 GCA_000969725.1 Ophiothrix spiculata | reverse complement strand
TTTAGGGGTTTTGTCACAGATACAAAATTCCATTGATTTTCTTAAAACTTTTGTATTTGGTAGATTCATTTGTGCTGATGACGAATTTAAAATAAACAAGAATAGTCCTTAAAAAGGACAAACTCACGTTAGCCAGCAGTCAGGTACAAGTTATTCTGTTGTTACCATTTATAAATAATAGCAATATGAAAATTCTGACGTTGCAAACATGGCAAACAAATTTACGAACCGTCCCAATGACCCCGTTTGTACTAAGTATCCCCCCCAGGGAATTAGAGAGTATAGTTGCAAGTCTGGTTGTTCTGCTGTACACACATGAAAACCAAGATTGATAACATTTGAAAAAAAATGCCTTCAAGTTTAAAAGAAGAGTAAAATAAACTTATATGTCAGTGGAAGCATATTTTAATCATATTTACAGCCTGCATGTTTACCATGTTTGCAACGTAAGAATTCAATTTCATATTGCTATTATTTCTATACTTCCTTCAAATCAGAGTTAATATATTTATGGTAACAACAGAATGGAAATGATTTTTTTTTTCATGCGAACTTGTACATAACTGCTGGCTAACGTGAGCTTGTCCTTTTAAGGACTATTCTTGTTTTCTATTCACACATGGATGAATGATATTTACCTTGGGCCAATCAGAGCCACTGTCTCAAATCAGAGTTTATATGCAAGGTTATAACACAATAGTCATTCCAAAAATGCAAAGTTCCAGTGTTTGATCAACAACACATAATTACCATAAGATTTTAGTGGTATTTGTCAACACAATACAGTCTCTTAACAGCTTTCATGGTCAAATGCATCATTAAGGTCTTACGTACATAGAAAGAGATTTGTTGTTGAAGAGGTCATTAGTCAAAGCAAAGACAGACTCACTACGTGAGAAAAAGTGTCACCATGCTCGTTTTTGAGATACAGACATTTCAAAAGTACACATTTTCCAAAAATATTCACCAAACGTTGACCACGTGCATTAGTAAAATAGTACATGCTCTATTGATTTTTTTGTTTTTACAGTTAAAGCGTTATTTGCGTACCCTAACAAATGTTAAAAATAGAGCTACCGTATCAGTTTTCAAGAAAAATGAAAAAAACGGGCATTTTTTAATAAAATTTCATTGCTCTGATTGCACATCTCGCGTCTGCATAATTTCCCGTCTATCTATTACGCAGCGATGCGGCGCGCGATTAACCAAAATGCGTTAATAAAGCGTGCGTTCAGTGTGAAATTAAGTTGAAAGTTGCGTACGCAAAACTGGTGCAGACATATTCTCTAATTGTTACTGTTTACGAAAAATTCTGTTAAATCGGCTAATCATTCAACTAAAATTGTTTGTTCAACTTGAAATTTGCGTAAGACTTGGCAGTTTTTGACTTAAACTTGTCAGAGTATCTGATAATTCGCATTTTTTTTTGCTTTTGACATTTACGTTATCAAAACAAAACTAAACCCAATTTCCTCTCATCTTTTATTTCTTATATTTAATTTAGGAGGAGAAATATCCCCCGTGTTCCGTTGTCGTTAGTAATTGTAGACTAATTGTATTTGTGTGAAAACACCTTAAATATTTTAACATGTTTCGGAAAAAAATGTTTACCATCAATATGTTTTACAGTTTTAATACAGTATACGTACAACTATGACCGTGTTTGTTTTTGTATATGCTAAGTTTTTGATATCTTCGATGTTTTAGGGTCACTCAGCTGTTCTAAGAAGTAAACAGAAAATGTTTCCAATGCATTATACATGTATTAACTGTTTTTTAATGGCAGTGATAGTGCGTACGCCGTTGAGTGTCCATTTCAGTATGTATCGACCAACTAAATTGGTCATATCATACTTATTTTTCAGCCGATTTCTATCATTTTTTCTGCATATGAAACTATATCAAATCTGTTTTACTAAAACGTCAACAACACATTTTTGATTTAGTGCTTTTTCCAAGGTCAAAGTTATCTATAATCCGTGCACAATTTTGTTTTGGATTCACGTACTATAATGTTGTAAGTCGGTCGCGACTGAATAAAGCAGCTGAATCGAGCTGTACAAGGCGGCTCGATTGAGTAGGCTACTACATCGAGTAGGCTACTGGATCGAGCCGTTCTCCCTAACTGTTAAAGGAATAATGTTCACTTTTAAATCAACAGTCATACATCTGGAAACTCAAACTTTAGGAAAAGAGAAACACTACTGACAGAACTGCAAGAAATGAATTTGACTGAAAATTGTCTTTTTAGAGCAAGAGACATGATTTTTGTTTGTTTGTTTCGATTCTTTTCTATTCAGGTCTTTCTTTGATTCAAATAAGTTTTCACAAGTTTTCATACCCAAGTGGATCATGGCTAATGCCTTTAACAACAATGGCTCTGTGTGTAACCCATGCTTTTCAAGTAGATTGAATTTAGAAGTCAATAAATCCTATAGAATCCAATACAGCCACATTGCAGGATTCCTGGGTACCTTAATTATGATAAGGGCCATAAAGCACCAAGGGTGCACAAAAAACTTCCAACCATATGTTGAACAGTATCAAAAATGTTGGTTGTCCATTTTGCAGAGGTCAACTTAACCCTGTATCCATAGAGTCAAAGAGACACCTGTTTAACATGCCACATGTCATTCATTCATTGAACTCATTTCACATTCACCACTGATCAAATTTAGGTAACTAAACAAACCAAAATTAATTAACAACACTGAACACACACCATATTTTAGAGTTATCCTTGACTTACTTGTAGGTAGATGTCAGCAGTGTATGAAGCATGTCATCCTCTTCTTCTTCTGAGGCTCTCCTTTGTTTTATTGCCTAAAAACAAATAAACAAAAATGAAAGATTTCAGGCTTTGATTTTGGAAACTTTACTTGCTTGCTCCTGCCAACACACAGCCTGAATGGATATTTCCCTAAAAGGTTATATATATATGCAAAGGTTGGGCATAGTTGACACCAAAGTCTAGAATTCAGCTGAATCAAACAAATTAAAATTAAATACAAAAGCAACCAATTTTCATCAAAGCAACAGCAAAATAAGCTGGAACAACTGTCACCCAAATTGACCAATATCCCACTCACAAAAACCAATGATACAATCAACACCCAAAATGACATGCATAAGGGTTACCAAAGTATTACACACAGTCTTGCCAGTCACAATACAAACCTATTTTGATGATATTATTGAACTATTTTTTGACTTTTGCCTAGACACACACACAAAAAAGCCCCCATAGTGCATTTCCCCGGGTCAAAATGTTCTCATGAGGGTATATGGTTAAAACTTGTGTATTTTAAACATTTGCTGTAGGTCAATCAGCAAATTTTGAGATTTTTTTGTCCTTTTGTGTACTGTAAACACCAACCAATTTTCAAAGGGTATACACACAGTTCACTCATAACTCATTTGGCAAATAGCATTTCACAAATATGAGGTTGTAGGGATGCTAATTTCTGTGTGCTTTTAGTACTGTTTCTTTGCTGGCAAATTGCATTTCACAAATCCGAGGTCGCAAGGATGATTATTTCCGTGTGCTTTTAGCACAGTTTCTACAAAGGCCTCAAATTGGTGTATTGTCAACTGTATGAAAAGATTGTTGATGGAAGACATCTGGTGGGCATCACCTGGCAACTATTTCTACTGAACTGTGAGCCCTCTTTCTCCAAGTATCATCCAAAATTTGTCACCAACAACTGCTCAGTAGAAATGCAAAAAAAAAAATGTGCAATTATATGTGAATTATTTAAAAAAGCTTCCAATTTGACTTTCAAAAATGTATAGACATTCACTTAAAAATTCCAAATACAACAATTTTCATTATATGAAGATTACTGTGTTTGGAATTTATAAGTGACTATATCTTTAGGGCTAGTTCCATATATTAGACCTTTACCTGATAAAAGATTTTCTTAACTTCTTGATGAGCTCTGTCTCTTTTCCTGAAGCTGGGGAATGGCATCCATGATGGGAATAGCCATGCCAGAGGGGTGAATCCACCATCTAGATCAGCATAAAGCTGGGCAACTCTCTCATTAAGCATGGAACGAATCTCTTTGCCTGAAATGGTTAATACCAAGAATTTTCGAGTTTAGAAGTAGTCTACTAAATATATCAAGCGTGCATTAAAATTTGATACCATGATAAAATCGGATGACATCAAATATTTTATCGTGTCAGATTCTTGACTTAAGTTATCTTTAGATGGATGTACTAACCTACTCGTATATTTATCCTCAAAGATTTATACTTATCATCTCTAATGTCAAATTTGAGTTCTTATATGAATAATCAAATTTTCTTAGAATGGTAAATAAAAATAACTACAAACCATGTAGGCATCTGCTTGCAGTAAGGATGATTAGCTCAGATAAAGCAACAAACAAATCTGAAAAAAAAAAAAAATCAAAATACACAAGGTATTAAAAATGTACTGAATTTTAAACTTGTATACTTAAATTTGAATGGGGATGTAGCAAAGATTACAACCCTCATATATAGATGCATGTCCTCTGATTGGTTAAAAGTGAGAGCTTGGATTTAACTAGGCCCGAGGCATATTTTTACTAAGCCTGCTCAACATATTTTGTGCCGTGCGCCGGTGTAAATCACGCTTTACGTGCGCAACTATAGGCATTCATGGTCAAACACACTCTACAGTGCATAAGCTAGTTATCATGTATGCACAATACAACGGGGTCAGCTTTAAAAGGAGAAATAAAATCTCTACCGGGCGTTTTAAGTGCTAAAATGGTTCTTTTAACCAACCAGAAGACAAAATCTATATATTCGGAATATAAAATGAATATTAACTGTTTTTTGTTTGAGTTAGAGTTAAAACTATTTCCCCTCCTTGAGGTATAGTTAAAACTATTTCTCCTCTTTGATCTCAAAACCATGCCCTCAAAGAAGTCACAATTTGTATACTGTACTATGACATGTATAGACTAGAACTGAACTTCACCTTTGGAATGATGTACTCTAAAAGTAATCAGGGAAATGAGAAGGTAATATAATTTTTGTTACCTTTTTCACCCTTTTGTCCCCATCTTTTGAAGTATTCCTGAGTTTCTTCTACAATGAGTGGAACATGACGACGGAATTGAGCTATGTTTAGTCCCATCTTCAGAATCTTTTTCTGTTCAAGGAAAACCTGAAATAGGAAAATATATTGGATTACCATGCAAATTTAAATCAAACATGTGTTGTTCACAATGTAGTTTTATTTGCTACATGTATTTATTCACTTTTCCTTCTTTCCCTAGTTTAAAATTTCAAGTTGAGAACTAGTTTCGAACATGGATCCTGCAAAGTTCAACTTGGGAGAACGGTCAACCAATCTATCATCTGAGTTTTTGCATACTTGCTTTGAAAATATCCCGGTTAAGTTAAGAAAAACGTCAAAGCTCACTGAATATATTTCATTGATAATTTGCACTTAATTCGAAAGGCCTAAAAAAATTGTTTGATTGGCGTAACATAGAAAAAAAATAGGGTAGGTAGGTCAGATTTTTCTTTTTTAAAGACTATGTTTCACATACAAGAACACAAAATATACGACATATACAAACACATCTTCACTTTTTCTCCACAACATCTATTATTTGTTATTGTGAATGTCCTGCAAGCCATATCTCAGGCCCCCATGAATCGATTCCCATCAAATTTGGGATTTGAAGAATTTTTACCATGCTCAAAAAAATTAAAATATCTAGGGTTGGCGGTAAAAATAGGGTCAGTCGGGTTACGCCAATCAAACAATTTTTTTTTAGGCCTAAGTACTCATGGGACTGGGAGTAAACTTTATGCGAACCAATGGTTCTTATAAAGTTCTTTCACAAGAAAAATTCTTAAGCTTGTTTTCATTATGACAAGCAAATATTTTTAATCACCAAGAGCACCCCTACATATTGCAAACTTGTGCAAACTCCACCATTTATATGTTATATTTGAATCTTACCATGAAAATGATGCAAATCTTGACATAATTGCACCAATCTTGTGTGCAATTAATGATTCTCCATTCAACAATAAAAAATGAAAAACTCACAGGATTGGGTACATCATAGGCTACTCCTTTGCCAAATACCGGCGTTGTCAGATTAGCATATACTTCCTCTGCATTGAGTTGGTCATTCTTGCTGTTGAATAGGAGGGCACTAGAGTTTGGTCCAATGAGATAGGTAAATGTTTGTCCAACCATTGTGAAAGTGAAGACTTCTCCATACTGCAAGCAAAATAAATTTAGTAAAACATGTTTACAATAAAATCAGATTCAAGTAAATTCTTCTTATATTAAAGGAATAATATGTCATTATCATATTATAACAGTTCGATAAAGGGGAAAAAGTGGAAAACCCTGAAAAAAGGATATAATTAAAAAATAAATTTCTTTGTCCCCAACAACTTTGTTCAAGTTTTCATTGTACACCACTGAAGTACAAAATGTACTTTTAAGACTATAATATGATTCTCATCTGCATGTTACAGAATGTTTAAACTTGATGAAAATTGCAGTCAATTCATTGGTCAAGATAAAATCTGATTCAAGTAAATTCTTATTATAAAGAATAACATATCATATTTTGTATAACAGTTCACTAAAGGGAGAAAAAAGGGGAAAACCTTGAAACAAATTGGATAGAATTGATTTCTTTGTCTCCAACAACTTTGTTTAGGTTTTCACTGTACACCACTGAAGTACAAAATGTACTTCTCATGAGGGGAGCGTGGCTGAGTGGTTATTTTAGAGCGTTGGACTCATAATCAAATGCATTCGTCTGTCATGGGGTCGAGTCCCGGTCTCGGTACGTCTCCTTGTTTCCTTAAGCAAGAAACTTTGCTCTACTTGCTTCGTGCTTCAAAGAGCACGTAAAGCCGTCGGTCCCATCTGAAGTGTTCCTGACACACTGTCGGATGTAAAAGAACGTCACGGGCTAGGCTACGGCCGTTCGAAATAAGAGTTGGGGAACCTTCCCCGGCACTCGTGACCGTATGTCAAAATACGTCATCTACTCTAGGACCAGAGTGCATAGTCACTTTACCTTCAAAAGTATATCATCTCTCTAGGACCAGAGAGCTCATCTAGATGCTGAAAAGGCTTTGATGAGAATAAGCGTAGAAGTAGAAGTAGAAGTAGAAGACTATATGATCCTCATCTGTATGATACGGAATATTTAAAACTTACGAAAGCTGCAGTCAATTCATATCAAGATAATCATCGCACATGGATCTACCTGCTCGTTTTTGAGATGAGTATTCTTTACTTGACCAAATGATGCTTACAAATTTGCAATAAAATAAGAACCCTTGTACTTACCTTTTCATATGCATTTTTCAAAAATGTGATGGGACTCTTGTTGAATTCAATGGCTGATCCCAGGAAGGGAATACTGGATGGAATTCTTGGTGGCAAATTAAGATCCTGGAACAAAATGATCAAAATAAAATCTAATTCAACAAACAGAGCTCTTATAAAGGCAAACACAAAAAAGGTAAACAGTTCTCTTACTATTTGAAATAAGTATTGTGTGCACCCCAATAACTCGCACACCATAAGCGACAAACAATATAGCCCACAGAATTAATGTGGTGATCGGATGGAAACAGTACCAATTCTCTGTTTTATCTTCCTTCATTTAGCGTTGGATACACAATGATGTAAATGAAAATTTAAAATTTACTGGAAACATTCAGCTGAACTTGAATACACTATTTAAAAAATCCCAACTCCACAGAAACTTTTTGATGTCAAGAAAAAAAAAGAAGAATACTGTATCATTTGCTTAATACAGTAATGAGACTGCGAAACGTTGCAAGATCGGTAACTTCAGGGATGGCCTATTTTGACAACCGTGGTAAACACCACAACAGACCACGAAACATTTCTGAAGAACTAAAAAACAAGATGGACCTTTCTGGACCTTTCCGTATCAGGTCTCACATTACAGGAGAGAAAGATCAAAGCGACTCTATTTGTCTTCAAAACTCAGTATTATACATGTAAGCAAAATCAATAATCTTTTCCTAGAGCAGTATTTTCCTGAGGCTTATTTGAGAGTGAAGAGTGGAACTGATGTTAAATCTGTGCCATGTGCGATACTGTATGCCAAGTATTGTGAATATTTCAAAGAAAACTTTAATTAAGGGTTTGGGCGTCCTCGAACTGACGTATGCGGTACGTGTGCGGAAAATGAAGTCAAGATTAAAGCTGAGAAGAATGCTGCCACAAGAGGTAGAATAAAGACTGAACTACAACTCCACAAGTGAAAGGCAAAATTATGATAAATTAAAAGCCGACTCAACAGAAAGCAGAAGAAGATGATATTGTTGAGACGATAGCCATTGATTTTGAACAAAACATCCCATATCCATATCTTCCAGTTGGGGAAATTTTTTATATGCGTCAACTTTGGCTTTATAACTTTTGCATCCACAGGGCTACACAGAATATCAGGAAACTTTTTGAGTGAAGCTACCCAAGAGTTAATAGATTAAGATCATCAGACAGTGTTAAGGATATAATGGTAATGATAAAATTAAAGTGCTAAAACTGTTAAACATCAAAGCTGTTTTTAAAACTGTACCGTATGGTAAACAAACAAACTAAAGAAAGATTTACAACAAATATCGTTTTTGTCGAGGATGAAAAAGATGCAAGTCCTGGGCCTATTATATAGTTAAAAGTTTAGTTGGATTAAGTATTCATTCATGGTTTTGTTTTGTTTTAATGTTTTGAATGTCTTATTACCGTTAAATGGGGGGTCTATTAAAGCCGGAGCCACTTTGAACACAACTTTGTCAAGGAGTTCGCGAAACACAAATCTTGCCTGATGGGTTTGAAATCCTTTAACTAACCACTCGGTAAACTTCGGTAACCACTATAGTAGGGGACATAAGTTATTCCTGAACACGGTCACGAAAACCTTTTCAAAATGTTGTTCAAAGTCACTTGACGATCAAAGTCACCCTAATGTAGGGTACATAATGGTGAGGCCTGCTACCAAACCAGAGTCGCCCCTCTCCTGGAAAAGAAAGAGGAGGAATGAAAAATGAATGAAAGAAACAAATCGTGTGTTTCTATACGCTCTTTTGATTACACTTATTGTGCAAAAAGTTGATGATAAATGAAACTCTCTGTTCAAATATTCTTAAAGCTTTTTTCTCCATAACTCAAAAATGTTTTTGTTGGAGTTGGGGTTTTCTTGTTCTGGCGTATTCAATTATAGGCATACCTTGGGTCTATAATTTTGAGCATGTAGCATATTCTCCAAGAAAGCCTTTAGTCCACAGATTTTGACCATATTTGCCTAATTCGTCCAGTTGTATAGAATACGGAGTTGGTTCTTCTTTTATACCCAGGGAAGCCTGCTGTGATAGGAATGATTTGGTGGATGTATCTCAGCTTGATCAAAATGGTGGAGTTCAACTGGTGCATCAATTCACACAAGTTTTTAATACTTTATTAAATTGAATGAAATGTAATTATAACTACCTTATTTTTACTTGCAATTTCTTGAAGTTTTCTGAAGAATACAATCAGTAAGAATGTTGCTACACCAATGAGCACAATGCTTGTCCGACTCAGTTCTTCCCATGCAGTGAGGGAGTTCAGAGAAAGGCTTCCTGCAGTGGTACCCATTTTACTTCTTTTTCAAAAACTGTTGGTGAATAAAATGGTTCAAACAAGACAAATTACAATTCAATTGACCAATAACATATTAATAAAAATGCATGTAAATGCATGGACAGCACTACTAATGCAGATGTAAAGTCCTAAACTTTACAAACAAACAAATAAAGAGTAAAATATTAAGACTCAAATGAGATACATGTAGACTGACAGGAGTGACCACATTAGTACGTAGCCTTTTAAATGATTTCACATTCTCATCTTATTTTTTCAAAACTTGTCACATTGTTCGGGTGCAAAGCAGCAGAAGTACTTCAAAACTTTTTAAGTTAAAACGAACTTGCTGAGAATAAAAATGTAAGACAACACACATTGAAATATCAGCAAAGCCACAAAAATTCATTTGAAGTGACAAGAGTGTACATTAGGTTGTTGTTGTATACAATATATATTTCTTAGTCCACAATCTTATGGGTCCTACTTAATCTCAAAAACCAGAAGCGACAAAGTGTGGACAAAATATTGTACATGTACATTTTGTATGGGCCTAGTGTTCAGCTCATAGAAAAACAAGAGTTGAGCGCAATGCACATGTATTCTGGACAAGCTTTTAGCCAGGATTTGAAAGTAGGGCGTCAAAATTCGCGGCCGGGCGAACAGGCCGGCTTCAATCAAAACATCGTGACGTCAGCATCATTAATATTCATACTTGACAAAGAAGTCGAGGATTACGTTCGCGCTAATTTGTAAACAAAATGGCGACTCACTGGGGAACGAACGAAGAAAAACGCGATATAAAACCCATTTTAAGTTCATAAAGTACAATAGATTGGTCAGATTTTGTGATGATGATGATTATTGAAGATAAATTCTAACATTCAACATCGAATTTCATATGGTAAAACGTATTTTTGGACGCCTTATTGGACGGCCTATGTATTTTACAGGGCGTCTTTTATCGTGACAGGCCGTCCAAAAGACGGCTTGACGGCTCTCTGGCTAAAAGCTTGATTCTGGATGCAGACCTTTCTTATATCATTTAATTCTCTATCTCAATTACAATATTTGAATATTGGGTATGTATCTGTAGAGCTCTATGTAGACTCACCAATCAGTCCATATGATTGACTGACTGGGCTCCATTGACTCAATGGAAAGGGCTAACAAGAACTTTAGGGCTCTTTAGATTCTATTGATTGTTTCCCATTCGAGTCCAGCTGGAGCTGAATGTGCAAAAACTGTATATTCTACGAAGGTGTGAATTGCTCAAGTTAGGGTTGCACCAATTTATTCAGGCCGCAGTAAGCCCTTTGGCCCCACAGAGTCCAAGTAGTGATTTAACCCAATCTGTATAAGAACTTTTAAACCCCTCAAGGTCAATTAAAAAAAGTTGCAAATTTCTGGTCAAGTCGGCCCAAACCAAGTCGGCCCAATGCCATCTCGGCCCAAGTCATATGACTAGTTTCACAGTAAAGTGCGCCACTAAGTTCCCAAGAATTTATCATTTTATTAGTAAGAAGAAATACAATTTGAGCTAGTTGATTTATCAGAACATGTTATACAGAGATAATAAACAGTACAGTGCTGGTGGCATTTCATGAGGTGGGTCAAAAATGTGTTACATGGTCAAAATGGTAAAAAAACCAAATTTTTGATATGATGTTAATATTATTGCATGATCTCTTTCAATTCAAGTAACTTTTTAGCCAAATATCACTTTTGTTTTGGCATAATGAGCTAATTAATGGTTAATTACTCCATAGACGGCAATGCAAACTGTAATTTTCAAACG
>JXSR01S075053.1:42173-57821 GCA_000969725.1 Ophiothrix spiculata | reverse complement strand
AAATTTGATCGCCTTGATCAATTTCAACAAGTAAGGTGTCATTTTAAAGCTTAGAAAATGCTAACATATGAAATGATAAAATCAAAATTGATATCTCCTGCAAAGTCCCCCCTTTCGGGGTGAGCCGTCACATATATGATATATATTTTCTGTATCGCATAGAGGATTTTTTATCACTCAGCAGATAAGTGAAAAAGATATTCCATAATGCATACCCGGCTAAAGCTCTATATTACGATAAATTCTCCATGTGATGCGAAACAGTTGTATATACATCTCGTTTACTACCAGTCCAACATATATCACTTTTGGAACAAAAGACTAAGTGCAATGCCTTGTACTACGCGATGTAAATAGCTGTCAATCAAGCCTGTAAAACTACAAAATTAAATTGCAATATTTATGAAAAATATAAAACAAACTATTTTCTCAAGCAAGTCATGGTTTCTGTGTGATAAATTCATTACTCCCTGTTTGTTCTCATGGTTTGGTTTGTATCACACTTGGCTTTCAGCCTCGTGTGATACAAAACCAAACCATTGTTATTTTTTGTATTGCACGAACAAACAGGGGATAAATACTATTATTATTTATATTAGGCTTTTGTACACTACTATAAAACTGTGTATTGTACATTTTTTACAAAAAGTGCCAAGATGCGAACAATATTCTAAAAAACATTGTACACATTTGGGCACCTTTCCTAGAATATTTTTAGCTGCTCTAAGCTGATCAATAATAACGCCTATCGATCATATTTTTGCTAATAACCTTAGTTCCATTGCCCCGCATTGGACCATGTGAGACATGGATGCAGGGACCAGTGAAGGAAGGAAAATGATTAATTGTCAATTAATTATAATCAAAAGCCTGATATAAATTATAATATTGAATAGCTTATTTTCATGTGATACAAGAAAATATTGTACTCGCTAAAAAAATATAGTACAATATTTTCTTGTATCACCCTCAAAGCCATTCAATATTATAGAAGTATCACAGTCTGACGTGATACGGAAATACCCTTTACAGCTATTATCCCAGTGAAATTATTGTATTCATATCTAATAAAACACATCACCTTGTTTAAGCTTCTGCCAAGGAAACCCAACTTGGTACTTGGTACCAAGTAAGCTAAAAGGAAGCTTATCTTCAACAGTGTTCCAAGATGTTTTTTAAGATCAGTTTTGAATGCAGGAAGACCGGAGTATACCCAGTCTTCCTCCTGAGTTATAAAACACATCACCTTGTTTAGGCTTTCGCCAAGGAAACCCAACTTGATACTTGGTACCAAGTAAGCTAAAGGAAGCTTATCTTCAGCAGTGTTCCAAGATGTTTTTAAGATCAGTTTTGAATGCAGGAGGAAGACCGGAGTACCCGGAGATAAACCTGCGGAAGCAAGCATGGACTGAAAACAAAATGCACATAAAGTGCCGGGCGCGGTACTCGAACCCGGAACCTCATTGGTGCAAGGCGAAGGAAATACGGCTGCATAAAGTCCTTTCAATTGATTAATTTCTATGATGATTTTTGTATCTAGGTGGTGCTGTATGTATTCCATCATGGGGTAAATTTTGGCTATGTGTGTTGAATGTTTATAACTGGGATGGAATGCACACTCTGTTTCCTGAATTATGGTAAGTCAATTAGAATATAATGTGAGTCAAATTAATCCACTAAATCTACATGTTGTTTATTTGATTGTTGACAAAATGTTATGTAACCTGATGGAATAAGTAAGATATTAGTTTTTACCATGTGATGGGAAAATAGTCACTCATAGTAAGACATAGGAGGACTACATGTTATTTAGGGCGCCACACCAAGAAATAGCTTCCCAGTACAAAATGGCTTCCTAAAAACACCCAGAAACTCAATAATAAAGCAATTGGTTGCTTCTACACTGCCTTTTCTCAATTTATTATGATCAGTTCTAACACAAAATGATGATAAAAGTACACCATCAAGGCAAAAATTTCAAGACATAAGAATTTATTTTTTTAAGACATAAGAATTTATTTCCTTCACATGCAAAATTACAGTAACAACATATTAAAAAATAGTACAATCAACTGTATATTCAACATCGTGGAGGAGGACTGGGAAATAAGCATTAAGCCTGTCAGGTCCCAGACTCCAAATATCTAGATAAATTACACATGATAGTTTACAAGAAATCATAAATTCAGCATTCTGTCCTCTCAATTCTACACTGCGATGGCCACAGAGTCGAAAGAAAGGACAGAATGTTTCAATATGATTATTTCATTGTGATCATTTACATGTATGTATGCCATCCTCACAATCCACAATGCGATGGCCACAGAGTAGAGAGAAAGGATGGAATGTTACATTAAGCTACTTCATCAATCAATTGATCATCAATGTAGTTGTATGAAAATATATTTACATATCCTATGAATCCTTTTCCATAGTTGTGTAATCTGATATAAGAGATTTCTTGTAAGAATATTTAAACGATTTAATATTATCACTAGTTTTAATTTTCTTTGGTATGTTATTCCAGATCTTAACTCCTTGGTATGAAATTGATTTGTTACTAAATTCAAGTTTACTTTTAGGAAATTCAAAATTATTAGCATTTCTAGTGTCATAATTATGGTTATTTGCATTAGTCTTAAAGATATTATTAAATGAATCGGGTAATAAGCCATGACTATATTTATACATGAATGTACCAATGTGCATTTTACAAAGATCCAAAACTTTAAGTTGATTATATTTGATAAAAAGTGGGTTAGATGGGCTCCTATATTCACTTTGGCTAATAGCCCATAAGGCTCTTTTCTGTATAATATGCAATTTATTTTTATCAGTTTTGTTTGCACTACTCCAAGAAGTTATCCCATAGTTAAAATGGGATACAATCATGGTGAAGTAAAGGCTTAACAGTGCAGATTCTGGAAGAAAATTTTTAACTTTGTACAAGATACCAATGCTACTTGAGCATTTTTTACAAAGTTCATTGATGTGATTTTTCCAGCTTATATTTTGATCTATAGTTACCCCTAAGAACTTAAAAGACTTCACATTGTTTATTTCTGAATTATCAAGAGAAAGTTTAAAATTGTAATTTATTTTACTAGTTTTTTGATGAGTACCAAAGAGCATATAATTCGTTTTTTTAAGATTGAGAGAAAGTTTATTAGATTTGAACCATGTACTTAGTTTACTAATGCCATCACTCATAATATTATTAAGTACGCCAATGTCCTTGTGAGAAGTGATTACACTAGTATCATCTGCATAAAGTATAAAAGATAAATCTGGAACAGAATTTGGAATGTCATTAACATAAATGATAAATGTCATTAACATAAGATACTGGATGCTAAAGTAATAACAGCCCCTATCACTGACAGCTGAATTTTGTATTACCAGAATCAGAATCAAATTAAGGAAAACCCTTTAAATTTAACCAAAGTAATCTTGAGATCAAAAATGGCATCAGAGCATCTTTAAATAAACCTAACTCTATAATTAGAACAAAATATTGACCAAACATATTACCATTCCATACGTTTTGAGGTCATCATTTAAGAGAGGGCAGTCAATTTTGCCAATTTTAGAAATGCCGGACTGTGAGCGCTAGTTATTTAGTGTAGTGCACCCTGCTAGTTGTCTTTACCAGGCCACACATTATTGTGCAATCAGATTACAATAAGTAGCATGTAGGTTGCTAGCCTCAGTTTGAGGCCCATTGCAGGCTTGGGATAGTAAAAGGGTAGGCCATTGGGCTTTATGTTAAATCTGACTTTAATCATTACATTTTTTTCTACTCATACTATTACAACATTCCATACACATTTCCAATCCTACTAGATAGCCATAGGGCCTCAGTGATTTTGTTATTTCTTCTACGGTCAGCAGTAGAAGCCAATCACAGTTCAGCACTCATTTTGATATGTTTCAAATTGTAGGATTCTCTGATTACTGGCTGAGTGGTAGTGTTGATGGATAGTAACAAAAGACATTGTAATACAATTTAATAAAATATTTAGAATGGGAATGGGACAAAAAATTTGCCTGGCCGACCTACTTGAAAGATCCGCCCATCCGAAAAACACGTTTTTTCGTCGCCTAATAACATCAACAATTTCAAGTGGCTTTTTTCAACCTTGTTTTAAAGAAATGTAGCAAGCCGGTAAATCAATCACCCTCTTGTTTTACTGGATGTTGCAAATGATTGGATTTAATGTTACTTTTGCAACATTCCATCATTACAGCAATTATGTAAGAGATTGATAATATTGATTGCAGTGTGAATTATCAAGACACAACTGTACACACAACATGACATTTGCCAATCGGATACCCATGACATACTCACAAGATGCAACTATGCAGCATTGTAAATTTCTTAACTTCTAGTGTCTGGTTAATGTCTTTATTTAGCATCTAAAATTAAACCAGACACTAGCTATGCCTTGTTAGTATAATTATGTAATACATATTTATTTATTTATTTATTCACGGTATACAAAGAGCCAGCAGGCAGCGAAGAGCTGAAAGTGCTGGCGTTTACAGCAAACATAGTTCCATAAATACAGATTCACAAAAAACATAAATTAATTACAACAAAAGCAAATATATGCAAATGCCCCAATCTGAAATATCCATAGAAGTGTATGCCTTCCGCAGTCTCTTTTGGCATTTACTTCATGGAAACTCTACAATTTTGTCTATTCTCAGGTTATTTCCAACCTGGATACCAGCTCATCCGTCCACTTTGTGGTGTCATTGTAGACAGGTGTATCTACCAATGGGATATTGCTATGGAGCAAAGATAAATGCAAAAGAAGATGATCTCATCAGAGCTTTGAGAAAGGTAAAGAAAGTCTAACTGCATGTATTTGATGTTTTGTTAATCTGGTATCAGGGTATACATTTCTTTGCCTTTGAGTCATTTACATTTTATTTAGTTTAATTTGAAACAGAAATAAAAATTCATAATCATTTCACAAATTATTGAATCTATTGTTATTGGTTTTGTTGTCTTGCCTGGAAATATTTCAGGAAGAGACATATCATTTCTTAAACCTGTCTGCTGTCTCCATCCACAATTCTTGTCCGGAGCAAATCAGGGAAACCATAACAGGCTATTTTGATGATATTTGGTGAGTGGAGAGGGCTTGGGCTGAACTGGCATTTGAATGCAAAATATGTATTAAGTACCTAATTTGCATAATGCATGCATAATTATTTTTGCTGAATATCTCTGTAGTCAATTCCCTCATTTTCTGAAATATTTAATACTTTGCAAATTTTACATGGACCAAACTTACTTGCAGCATAAATAGGTTGAATCTCCAGATTCATTAGAGTTGAAACTGTGTACAAATTTGAAAAAATGTGAAGAATCTATACTAACTTTTATTTGGAAATCTTTGCAAAGATGGATATTTGTTGATTCTCACCAAATGTCTGACAGTAAGAATTACTCACAATTTGTAAGTGTTTACTACACGTATCTCTTTCTAGGAACTATATGTGGAAGATTATGATGGTATTTGTTGGCCTAATCAGCGAGACAACATAGCTAAAGGAGACTTATATACTCCACATAGCTGGCTGTTTAATATAGGATTTGGTAAGTCAAATGTATTTTGAAGATACATTCTAGAATCTTTTTTTGCAATTTTTGTAACTGATACGAGTTAAAATCCTAATAAATATTGCAATAGTTTCAAACAATGGAACTGGAAAAGAGCCCCGGACCAGGCGGTTTTTGTCTCCTTGTTTTCTTGAGCAAGAAACTTTACTCTACTTGCTCCGTGGTCGGACAGTCACGTAAAAGCCGTGGGTCCCCAGTACAAATAGACTCCTTCATGATGTATGCATGTTATGCAAGTACTTGTATCATTAATTGATTGATATCATTGATTGATTGATTGATTGAATTTGATCCTTAAAAAAGAGTAAATTAGAAATGAGACTAATCTACTTTCTAAATATATTGTTGATATAATTGTTGGTCTCATTGGAGATCTGTTGTTGTCACTTAAGGGTCCTGTCAACCCTTCATTTTCAGAAATGGTTTTTGCTCTGTAAAAGGTAAAAAATGTCATGTTTTTTCCGAAAATGGTGGCAGCGGTGGGATTTTTGACATATTTTGACCAATTTTTGACAATATTTCAAAAACTAAGAAAAATACCGAAAATTTGAGAAATGAGTTCCAAGATCTTGTTAGAATGGTTCAACATTTTACAAAAGCAAAATGTAGTTAGCTTTCCTGTAAAATTTTGGGCCCAAAACATGATTTTTGGACCTTGGAGCCAAAATTACACATTTTGGTCCAAAAATTCTAGGAATATATACTTTTATTTGGCTTTAATTATCCGTATATGAGTTAGAGAGCAAAAAACATATTGAAAATGAAGGGTTGACAGGGCCCATAATATAAAACTCTGAATAAATATTGCTGTACCTCTACTTACTACTACATGATTAATTTATAGTGATAAACCTTACATCAAGTCATATACTAAGTTGGCTCAACCTATAGATTCAGATTTCTTTTAAAATGCAGAATTTTTGCTGAAATATGATTTGCAGTCCGTTGATGAACCATTTTTTAAAGTAATGAACCATATTCCAGTATTCTTATTAGCCATTTATACCCATCCATTAATCTCTCTTTTTGGGAAAAATGCATTGATATATCAAATGGATCACAATCCAGTACCCTAGGGTGCACTTTAATTATACCATATTTACAAGTTGGTTTACCTGCAGTAGTTCTGTCAATGGGACAAACCATTCTTTTCATGATGACGTTAACCTTTGTTTCAGGTCTGTTAGATGTGTATGAGTATTACCATTCATCATGGTTTAGAGATTGGGCTCTGAAAGAATGCTATGATCACATCAGGGCAGATGATAGCTTTACCAAAGGAATCAGTATTGGACCAGTGAGTATGTTTAGGACGAATACATGCATATATATGCATATTTTTATTTTATTTTTACAATCAGTAAAGCTCAAGTTAATTTGTATTTGCTTGACAACAACATGACTTTAAAGATCAGAAGTAGTTTCAATTTTACATGTAACAAGGAAAGCAAGTGTTCTGAAAAGCAAAACAAAACAAGAAGAGGAAGAACTCATATGTACTTAAGGTTGATTACAAAAGAGTTTCATTTTATATGTATTTTCATCTTTGTTTTTCCTTCCTTGTCATATGATCAGATCGTTTCTGTGAAGTATTTTACACCAATACTCATTTGAAAAGATTTTTTCACTAGGGCCAATTTTAAAAACTTTTCACATCTTTTAGGATGCGCAATAATTTTTACTTATGAAAATTGGAAAATTCAAGAAGAAAAGTGGCATTGTTTCACACATTTGTCAAGAAAATACATAAGTAAATACAGGGGATTTATAGTTCCAGAGGCCTCCCTAATTTGTAGTTCCATACGAACTCGGCACACTTTATAGATGTTCGCTGCACTGTGGCCCAAGTAAGTTCCATTCCACACAAAGCATCATTTCATGTGCACACGCAGCAACCTCTAGGGGCGCTGAACCTTGATCAGCCCAAATATGCACGTTGCTGCCCAGATAACTTCCCAAATTTTGCAAGGGTTTTCACAAAACAATTAGAAGTTACTTCCTTTTCCAAGTTAATTTCAAGGACACTCAATTTTTGGCACCACTGGGGATTGAACTTGGGACCTTGTGCACTGTAATGAAGTGTGTTACTGTTTGAGCTAACTTGACTGCTGTCACAAATCACCTTTTCCAATTTTCCAAAATGCTAAGTAACATACTGATCACAGGTGAAATCAATGTATGTACTGCATTACCATTATATATTTTATCAATCAAATTGTTCAAAATGAAGTATTGTATCATATAGTCTGTAAGATCCATCAAGGATCACTCATTTCCTTCAATTTTGGTCATCTTCTTTTCCTTTTTTTTTCCCTCTTTTACTTCTCAGTAAATGTCTACTTGTCTATGTCTTCTTTTTTTATTGGCTGATTGTGTAGTTGTTATGTTACACAATCAGCCAATAAAAAAGTTAAAACAAGACCGTTTTTGATCCTCAAATCCAGATTTCCAAAGTGATCCAGATGTTAGTCAGATGGCATGTGGATGGTCCTGAATCTGAGGTTTTCAAAATGCACCAGGCAAGAATTCCTGACTACTTATGGTGAGCTGATATAATTGTCAAATGTTTTGATATACAATTTATAAAAAGGATTGCAACAAGAAATAAAGATGCATATGGTTATTTCATATTGAGACCTAAGATTTGTTTTCATTGTATATTATTGCAGCTTTAATTTCTTAAATGTCTGTTGTAAAACTAATTATGGTTTGAGTTTTCAACAAAAAATTTCGATACAAGATAACGGCGTGAACAAGATATTATCCAATAATGGCAAAAACATTCATATCTAAATTTATTGAAGGAAAAATATGAGACTCTAATAATACTGTAACAATACAATTCAATGCAGACATTTATATAGCGCTCTTACATGAAAAAAACAGGTATTGCCATGCTTTACAAGAATAAATGAAACAAATAAAGTACAAAAAATCAAATATCAAATAAATATGTTTTAAAAGAAACCTGAAGGTTGCCAGGTTGGGCATGACCGATATGGTAGGGAAGTTTATTCCAAAGGAATGGACTAGCAGCAGAGAAGCCTTTATCACCATTGAGAGTATGTGCGCGAGGCGTAATGAGGAGTCTTGTGTCCTGGGCAGAACGTAAACCGCCTCTGGTTGGTGTGTACAGTTGAACAAGTTCTGTTATGTATGCAGGCGATTTAGATGAGTCCAAAAAACACTTGAATATAATACAAAATAACTTCACAAGTTTGAATTGGATGCGGCTATGAATTGGTAACCAGTGAAGTTCTTGAAGTAGATGGGTTGCATGATCATACTTTTAAGCGCGATAGATAAGTTTGGCGGCAAGATTTTGGAGACACTGAAGTCTGTTAATATCTTTAGTTGTGATTCCATAGAGAACAGAGTTAGCATAGTTAAGTAATTATGGCTTGAATTGTATCCTGACTGGCAGATTTGTCTAAAACCATGCAAATACACGATAAGTTACGAAGATGGAAGTTTACTTTGTATTTTGTGTTTTACTCTTTCAGGATTGGGTTGGATGGTATGAAAATGCAGGTAAAGTTTTAAAAGGGAGACTCTTTTCACTCTTTCTTATTAAATATTTTTGTGTTGGTGTGTCGATTTTTTGAGATTCCAAAGAAAGCTTCTGGACCATGCTTGAGATAATTGGCCCAACATTACGGGCTTGGTGGAATATTACAGTATAAACATATTGATGCCTATTTTGTATAAATTTCATCTACATTTAGTTATCAGAACTGCAATAAAGGATGAAAATTAAAATGCAATTGCAGTTGATGAAAAGATGTCCTAAAAGATGTTAACATTGCCATGCCTGTAGCCAGGATTTTTTCAAGGGGGTGCGGGTTTTTGAAAAGTTTGCGTTTTGAAGGAAAAATATTAAAAATTGTTTTGGTGGACTTTTAACTAATGTCAGTGTTTTCAAAAGTGACAAGCAAAAAAAATAAAAAAAATGATTTCATTAGTTTTATAAGTGTATTGTGTAATATTTTATCAAAAAACAACCTTTCAGCAGGTATTTTGGTGCTTTGAGGACCTTTTGGGGATTTTTGTGGACTTCTTTGTACATTGCCCTGGCTATGGGCATGCACATAGCAACTCTTTAGATAAATTAGCAAATGGTAACTTATGACCAAAGAATGGAAAGGTATTTATTTATTTTCATTCCCAACATTATTTACAGGGTACCAATGGATCTCAACTATGGGATGCAGGATTTGCTGTCCAGGCGTTTCTAGAAGCTGGCAGCCCTAACAACAAATTATTCCATGATTGCCTACAGAGGGCGCACTCATTCCTAAAACTTACACAAATTCCCGATAACCCTCCAGACTATCTCAAATACTATCGGATAATGAATAAGGTGAGTTGCCAATGTTTTGTAATCTACAAAAGCTTGTAGATTACTCATATACCATGTTGTTCATATTTAACACCTATAATACTCTATTAAACGCTTAACCCATAAATTTTGATGGATATCTGAAGTATTTAAATATCTTAATTACAGCTACCCCCATGACTTATCCTTCAGGTCAACCAACCCCGATATCCTCTGAAACCCCCTGCAGCAATTTTAACTCTTTCACTCTGGAATAAAAATTTTCACCATCGTCTTATTTCAACGGAATGCCGCTCTGAGCAGGTCAAAGACACCTCACTTTTTGATAGCATACGATAATTGTATAGTGCCAGGATTGTTCTCTTTGCTAATAGAAATGGTAGCGCTAGATAGGTCTTTGTTTTCAACTGCTTGCTGATGGATTTTCAACCAATTCGGACTAGCAGGTTTTTTTTTAGAGCAATTTGAAAAAAATGCGCGAAAGTAGAAATTCCGGCCAATCGTTCACACCTTTGCGAGCTGCTGTGAGCGGCTTGACGGAATGAAAGAGTTAAGCCTATTAAATGCTAAAAATATGGGTTTTTCTGCATGTCAGGAGCTGTGCATATAACACAGAAAGATGGTCTTTTGCCTGAGGTATTAGCATAGAGTACATACAGTAGTAATGTAAGAACCCTTGAGGAGAACCATCAGGAGGAAAATGGCTCTCTATTTGTGACAAAGTCATAACCCAGTGTACATATTGCTTACTGCTTCAGACATTAAAAAATTGTTGTAAAAATCAGGTCGGGATTTTTTTCTATAACAATTTTTTTTTCAATTAAACTTACCGTTTCTAGCACAGAACCTCACAATATATGTGTTAAATTAACAAATCTTTGGTGTCCTGTCAAAAATAACGAATAAATGATGTTGTTATGTTGTCATATGACTTTAACAGGCATTGTTTTTAGAGATTTTAAAGGTCAAAATATCCTTTAGAAGAAGTTAAAAAAAAAAAAAAGAATCCGGACCGACCCGACTTAAAAACGTTTCCCCAAAAGGGCAACACAACTATTTTTTTCTTGGCCTCATGATATAACCTTATCCCTTGCATAACATGAGATTTTTTTTTACTTTCAAGACATTTAAATGTATATTTGCTACCCTGTTGACAGGGAGGTTATCCTTTCAGTACCAGGGATTGTGGTTGGATTGTATCAGACTGTACAGCAGAAGGCTTGAAGTCCGCCATGATGCTGGAGGAACGGTGTTCATTCATCACGGAGCATATCGGCAAAGACAGGCACTCCCAAGCTGTAGATGTAGTAAGTTTTTGGCGTGTGCAAAGGGGTCTGTGCTTCAATCCCCCAGTCAAAAGAAAAGTTGGGGGGGGGGGGCACTGACCGAGAAAGGTGATACGGGTATGTAATATTGGTGGTAATGTTTAAAAAATTGTTAACCAAGTTATTACATCATGTAATTTTTGTTGAGAAATTGAAATTCATTTCGATATGAGTCGTGTGTGTGATTGTGAGACCTTTTTTTTTTTGCTTGTAAATTTTCAAAAGCTAGGCCAAAATTTATTTGGTGTACCTTTTGAGACTCATTAATCGGTGGAACTTAGTATCTAGCCCCACCAGTCAAAAATTCCTGTGCACACCACTGTTTTTGGTACAGATTAACAGCTCCCGGATGACAGCTACTGCTACTAATAGTATGAACTTGATTTAGTGGATCGTTAGAGTGGAAGTATCTTCATTATTGTCACTTATAATATAAAAAGGATCTGATAGGGTTTTCCGTCAATACAAAAACTACTTAAATAATTAACCAATAAAGATTAATGATATATTAGCGGAATTCCAATAAAGATAAATGATATGTTAGCAGAATTTAATTACAATTTTAATGATAACAAACAGAAACTAAAAAGGAAGTATCCAATTTTATCTATGAAACATGATTTGTTATTTTTATGTATTGAATACGAATTATTAATTTTAACATTTTCATACCTTTTTTATCCCCTTGATACTACCACAATATAATTCCACTATCACATTATACCACTCGCTAGAAAGCCCGACTGATCTCTCTCAAAAAAAATTAAAAAGCTTTTTTCACAACCCTAGACCCACCAATAACCTTGAACCCAGGCTTTCTAGGCGTTGTTGTATATCTTGGTGTGGGTTTTCACAGATTTGGTATAGCGATCGGGTAGTTTTCGTCTCAGATGAAAGCACTCAATTTTCATAAATTGGGTGCTTTTGGGGAAAATTTGCAAAAAAGCTCCCAATTTGAGTAAAATTGGGTGCTTTTCCATCAAAATTGGTATATTTATGGGTGGGTTTTTGGGCAAAAAATAAAGGTATAGAGATGGTAAGTTTTTCAAAGTCTGGCAGGCACATACCCATACAAAATGTTTTGAAGAAGATGATTGTTTAGGGTTTTTAATTGAAGTGATGTATTCAATAAAGTACCTTTTGTTAATTGATATATTAGATATCATACCATTGACACATCTGATAAGTAACAAGCTATTTAGGTATTCAAACACACCACAGAGTTGTTCATCGCGAATCAACAACGATGCATCCATGCGTCTGCGTATTTTTATCGCCCAAGGGTGGCTTTAGCCACCCGAGCGTGATAAAAATACGCAGACGCATCGGATGCAAAGTTGTTGATTCGCTATGAACAACTCTGTGGCGGGTTTGAATACCTTTCAATAACGAAAATCTTCCTGAAAACGTATGAATTAAATTCGAAACGTTTTCAATTTAAGAGATAGGCCTAACTTATCTTCATAAAAAACATTTAGCATATCTGAATCAAAGTGCTAATTTGTGAATGTTTGCTGCTTTGACTTTATCATTTTCCCAAGCACCAGGCTTTTGCACGTGCTATAAGTGCCCAACCCGCGATGATCAATGTGACAACTTTTGCGAACTGCGTAAACGCACTGCAGTAAACGCCGTACCGTGCGTGACGCGCTAATTTGAATATGAACTGTGGATTCATCACGAATCAACAACGGTACGCGCCTGTATAAAGAGATACAGTGAGTTGTTGAACATAAATTCAATTATCTTTAGCTATCAACCTATTCTGTGGGATGCAGTTGTTGAATATTCGTACTTTGTCATTGGTGTGAAACTTTCTGTGCATCTATGGAATGAACCATTATTTCCAAAATATTTAATGTTTCCGCTCTGATTCATGAAAGTTGAAAGACACAAAAATTCACAATATATCAAAGAAAGGGGTTGATAAAAAAATAATTTAGCTGCAAAGATAAATTTCGTAAACTTTATTATTCACTTCCAATGCAATGTTTCACGCCAGGGAGTAACATGAAACAGCCTTAATTGACCAATCAGAAGACAGGATTCTAGTCTGTGACATCAGTGTGATATTTTTGTATGTAAATGTATGTATCTTTTCATAAAGGTCATATCTGTTATTTATTTTCCTAGCTTCTCAACATGCGAAATGCTGATGGCGGATTCGCTTCATATGAGACCACTCGTGGTGGAATTATTTTAGAATTGTTAAATCCATCAGAAGTTTTTGGTAAGAACCACGCATTTATTTCATTTACGTATTGTGAAACATCTCTAAAATAAGTGTGTAAATTAAGTTTAATGTTTAAGTGCATAAATCAAGTCTAAAATTCTAGTACTTTGCTTGTTATTAATAATAAGTGTATTTTTAAGATAAAGTGTTCTGAAAGAGAATTTTGTACACTTTGTTTTTAATTCTATCCTACTAAATCAGACCAGACAAACTGCAGATAATATAAATGGATATGTTTCCTGTAATATGAATACAACATTTCTTTCAAATCCAAACCATCCCGCTTATCGGGCAAAGTGACAAATTTTCGTAAGGAAACAAATGTTTATTTCACTAAATTTTCGGATTTTGGAAGAAATTTGTACCCATATCACAGGAAAAATTTCCATTTACATTATCCGCAATTTTAATCAATATATAATTTGGTAAAATAGAACCGAAACAAAGTGTACAAATTCCTTTTCTTTTTTGGAACGCTTTAGAATGACTACATCTGTAGTAATGTAGAAAATGCATATATAGGAAAGGCTTTTGTCAAACAGAATTTAAATCTAGCTTAAAATTACATGGTTACCTTAGGTGTTGGAGCACAATTAGGCCACAACTTTGTGCGGTCGGTCGCAACCTGGCCACATCCTTAATTTTATAAAATGGCAACTGTAGGTTTGATTGTTCACCTCAAGATTAATGTAAAATATTCATTACATGTTTTACAATTATTCCAAAATTAAGGCTGTGGCCGGATTGCGGCAGGCCACCCAAACTTGTCACCTAATTGTGCTCCAGCGCCTTATTTGAACCAGGGACCCCACCCAGTCCGATCCAATGACCACAAAGGTCTAGCCGTGGGTGACACTGCCTAGGGTCGCGGTATGGTGACTATACGCATGCCCCAGTTGTGATATATTATGACTTAGACTATTTTCGTAATTTTCTACTAGGGATAAACAGGGTTTGGGTTAATAGATGAGCAATTTTCAATATTAAATCCTAATCAACATGCTCAGGTCGATGTTTCCAGGTTTTTATTTTAACATCTCTCATATTTGCAGGTGATATAATGGTGGACTATACATATGTAGAATGCACATCAGCTACAATCCAAGCTTTGAAACATTTCCATGATGAACACCCTGAATATAGGAAAGAAGATATCAGGTAAACCCCCCCCCCCCCCCTTTTGAGATCAACGTCAACTTAACAAACCAGAACCCAACAACATTGGCATCAAGATTTGACTTCTCCTTGACTGCCTAGATACACTGGTGGTCAAAACTATTTGTGCACAAAACCTTTAACCAGCCCTATCTTAAGAACCGTTCATCATTTGTGTAATTTTTTTCGTATTTTATATTTTACGTAAAGAACTCAACAAGAATTACATTCACCGCATTTGAAAATATGGGGTGGTAAACATACTGTATACTATCTTCTGCACATTCAAGACTGAAATTAAATACATAACTGCATATTGTTGGAAAACTTAAAACCTGAAAATGTTCTTTACAGTTACACGGTGATAACGACCATTGAATAATAAGCTACATATTGGTACATATCGAAAAGTGTGTGTGGTGTATTTGTATATGGTCCAGGAAATCTGCCATTTTTATGGTTATGGAAGATCAAATATCAGAGGAAACATGGATTATTTATATTGGAAACATATGGTACCTATAAAAAAAATTAACTTTTTTAAGAGTCTTGGTCGTTTGATATAATAATTAGGTTTTTGCCAATATTTAAGCGCAAACACTTTTGACTGCCAGTGTAGCTGATAGATTATTGCATTAACCTAAAAGGGCACTCAGTTTTGTTGTGGGTAAAAGTGGTTCCTTGGGATAATATATGTGCATGGTTCATTTATAAAGTGGGGTTGGTACTCCTAGGGAATGGTGACCATCTTGAAATGTTGCTCATAGAGGTTGAGTTATTGTACCATTATTGAGGCATTTAAGCAGCATGCACCTCATTATGAGACTCTTCAAAATGGAATCGCTAGGAAAATTGGCATACATACATATCGGCCATTCTCACGAAAATGACTCCACTTGAGTTGGAAAAATCGAAAAAATGAAGTTTCATAAAAACGTCTTCAATTAACCTTTTTTATTAG
>JXSR01S075052.1:103543-117935 GCA_000969725.1 Ophiothrix spiculata | reverse complement strand
AAAGTGACACAAATATGATACCATGAGTAAAACGGGGTTGAATAAATACATTTTTAATTTAATTATGTTGATTTTTGACTTTTAAATGTGTTAGCAGTATTCAGTACGTACAAATTCATGATTTTGGAAAATCATGGGTAATCCCTTTAACCTTTAAACTGACTTACTCATTGTTTATTTTGCAGGATAATGGAGAGAATGGAGTGGAGTCTGTGAATGGAACAAACACAACATCAAGTGATTCGGATGATTCAGAATTGAGCAAACGAATTCAGGTAAAGAAAACAAATCAATTCCAGAATTTTACTCTCATTTTTTAGATATATTCAACATGTTTATGACAATTTTTGATTTTTTGTGAAAAAAAAGTAATTCATTAAACTTTTACAGCAATTATTTTAAGAGAAGGATAAAGGGCTAGATATACTTCATGATTTTTACCATTTGCAAATCCAGACAAATGAATACATATTGACTTAGAGTTTCCAGACAATATTATAGATTGGAATAATACGCTAAAACTCCAATTAGATTGATAAAACATTAACATGGTGGCAAACACTCCAAATGAAAATTTTTATCATTGGAGAAATATGTAGTAGTGAGTTAATCTTTTCTTCAAAATAAAATACATAGTACCTGTCAAGGACAGGTTACATATAATAATGAAAAGACCAAGCAAATTATGGTATTGTTTGTAAACAATGATTTCCCAGGAAAGTAATGTACTATGAATTAGTAATCACTGCAAAATGTGCCATGATGCAAACAAATATGTCGCCATTATAAACATTTCATTATAAACATTTTGGTAAATGGTAAAACATTTTACACTTTGGCAAAAATTCTACACCATGAGAAAAGATTAAAATGAAAATGTTCATTCTGAATTAAAGTTTAACATACAGGGCATCTCAATAAAAGTGTAACACTCGGAAATTGCTTGTTTTAGGCATGAAAACGTGTCGTTTTTTATACAAATTTGATGTCAAATTCAAAATAAAGGACCTATCTTTCCAGTACAATTTATCCCATCACGATAGCTTTTGTCAATCTGGAGATATACGCAATTGTTTGCAGGTAAGCAAAGTCCACTCTGTGCCACTTTTCAATATAGCGATAGAAACACACGTTTCTGAATAACATTTTCAAACAATAGCATTGTGTAAAATAACAGCATCCGTAAAGACATTTTCCATGATAAAATCTTTAATAACTTAATTTAAAGAATCTCTTACTAATATTTCAAAGTCATAAATAAAAATATTGCAAAATGTCCATACTTTGGAGTTGATAAATTGAACGTATCAGTGCCACATCCATCTGACAAGATTGTTAAAGATCATGATGAATGCACTTTCTGCATGATAGGATAGTTACATAATTGATATCATAAGAACAATGCACTAACACCAGTGCTTATTGATGGGTGCAAATCAATTATTACATAACAGTTTTCAAACATTTTACACATGTTTCATTGCTATTGTTTGAAAATGTTATTCAGAAACATATTTCTATCGCTTTATTGAAAAGTGGCACAGAATTGCGTATATCTCCAGATTGACAAAAGCTATCGTGATGGGGTAAATTGTACTGGAAAGATAGGTCTTTATCTAAGAATTTGACATCAAATTTGTATAAATTATGACACGATTTCATGCCTAAAACAAGCAATTTCCGAGTGTTACACTTTTATTGAGACGCCCTGTAGTGGTGAAAATTTAACACCAAGAGAAAAATTCTGAATGAAAATGACTACTGTACAAAAATTACGAAGTGTATCTAGGCCTGTCAAGGGAATGTTGGGGTTAATACATGGTTTGGGTTATAAATTCTTATGAGAAACACATAATGACATTCCTTGCCCCTTTTGGGTTAAACATTAGTTGTGAACATTGCAAATAAAATATATCCCTTTTCTTCAAATACTGTGATCTCTTTTCAGTTACGTACAGCTTTAGTTAATGTGATAAACAACTATGCAGAAGAAGTCAACACAACAGAGGGCGCAAAACTACTGATTACGTCCTTGCAATATGCCACTGATGTGTCGGAAGAATTGACATACAATACCCAGGTGAGCCAGGCTTCCTAAACCCTGAACCTAATGAGGGTGCCAAACTACTGATAACATCCTTGCAATATGCCGCTGATGTGTCAGGAGAATTGACATACAATACCCAGTTGAGCTAGACTTCCCCAACCCTGAACCCAATGAGGGCACCAAACTACTGATAAAAAAAATTAATATGCCACTGATGTGTTAGAAGAATTGATTGACATACAATACCCAGGTGAGCTAGGCTTCCCCAACCCAGAACCTAATGAGGGCGCCAAACTACTGATAACATCCTTGCAATATGACAATGATGTGTCAGAAGAATTGACATATAATACCCAGGTGAGCTACGCTTCCCTAACCCTGAGCCCAATGAGAGCGCCAAACTACTGATAACATCCTTACAATATGCCACTGATGTGTCGGAAGAATTGACATACAATACCCAGGTGAGCTAGGCTTCCCTGACTCTGAACCCAATGAGGGCGCCAAACTACTGATAACATCCTTGCAATATGCCACTGATGTGTCAGAAGAATTGACATACAATACCCAGGTGAGCTAGGCTTCCCCAACCCTGAACCCAATGAGGGCGCCAAACTACTGATAACGTCCTTACAAAATGCTACTGATGTGTCAGAAGAATTGACATACAAGACACAGGTGAGCTAGACTTCCTTAACCCTGAACCCAATGAGGGCGCTAAACTACTGATAACTACCTTGGAATATGCCACTGATGTGTCAGGGGAGTTGACAAACAGTAACTCAAGGAGCTAGATTTCCATAACTCTAGCCTAATTATACCAAACCAATCAATAACATTGTTGCAATTCGCCTCTGATGCATCAGAAGTATTGACATACAACACCAGCAAGCTAATCTGTATACACTTGTTTTCTTTTTTCTAGTTAACATTGATTCCATCTCTTGAGAAAGCTGTTAACTTGCTTTATGAAGAAGATGTTGATAAGAGTGCTTTTATCAACAGAGATTATTCTTTAGGTAAGCTTAAAATTTCAAATAAGAAAATATAAAGTTTAGGCTGAAAACAAGATTACTATAGCCTGTTACTACCTTGATGTCCAATCTGTTTTGAGTTTGTAGATGTTAGACTAAGTCATTTGTGACTCATCGAAAGGTACATTAAGGGTCCCAAAATGAGAAGAGTGTTTTTGGTCTCATCTGAAAGATTGTATTTTCAGCTTTTAAGCTTTAAAATATACCTTGCTTTTGGTTATTGGATGTTCGATTGCAAAGTTACAACCAAATTAGTAAAATGCATCAGGCTGATTCAGAAAACTATATATATAGTTCTGAGAAAATTGAGTTTCAAGTTTCTGTACTGTTTAAACTTGAATGGAGAAAGGATTTTTACCTCAGGTTCTTAAAACATTTGTCTTATGTTTTGGATGTTGGAACCTGATTAATATGATAGAATACACTTCATTTCAAAGGTAATGTTTCTGATGAAATTAGAAATTCGACCTTGGACGTGATTTTTACTATGCTCAGCTTCAATGGCCCGTATCTAGTAATTTACTATGCCGACCTTTAAAGGTACATTTCCATATGATAGGTCACATTTATATTTATACTATGTTACTTTAAGCGGGGGGATTTCTTCCGTGGACAAAGCCAAGAACTGCAATCAAGAGTGCAGGGGCTTATTGCTTGTAGATGCAACCCAAAATAATCACCCATGCACCTCATCAGGGCCATTCAGCTGCTCACTAGACCATATGCTATGTTACTCTACCTCATCACTATTTATTAGGAAACCTAGATCTACAACTGGTCACTTAAACCTGATGCGCATAACAGTATTTTGCCTACTTCTCTGGAATAACATCCCTTTTGCCATCCGATCTGCTCCAACAATAGGACAGTTTAAAAATTCACTCAAAACCTTCATGTTCGAATAATCTCGTTTCATTGGCTGGTTTCCTTTGCTTGTTATTGTTGTAATGTAAGTTGTAGTGTATTGTAGTCTTAAGTTGTAGGGCTTAGAAACATTTGAGTAGTTTGCGCTTTTGAAATGTGATTTATTATTATCCCCCTGGATTGAAAAGTAGAAGGGGGATAATGGCATAGTAGTAGATGTCTGTGTCGTCTGCTTCTGCGTCGTCTGCGTCGTCGTCGTGAAAAAGGGTTGACATTTGCCTCTAACTTCTTCATACTTCAATGGATTTCGACAAAACTTGGATCATGGGTATTATTATTACTTCCCCCAAGTGCGCGTAACGCCCACGCAGGGCAAAAATTGAAAAACTATCGCACCCCTACTATTGCATCCCCATAATCATATCACTTATCAGCAGTAGAAATTCATACGATGACCGAAAAGAATGCACATTTTGGGGTGATTTTTTGACGTGTTAACATCACATTCAGTGAAATATTTTTGAGGTATAGTACTGTAAACGCCAATATTTTTGCGCTCAGTAATTTTTGAGCTCAGCCAATTTTGGACCATTTCGCGTGTTTTTATTTTCGCGGACATGAATATTGCCATAGTAAGGTATTTCATTTACAACAAATGCACATTAATTTTCACGGTTCATTTATTATTGCGTTAATCCCATTTCAAAAAATAAATGTAGCGCAAAAAATACCACTTATACAGTAAATCAAATACAACATGGTTTATTTTGAGAAGTATTGAAAAGTCCTGATCCCTCGTTGTTGGGTGAGTCACACACGTCCAACACCTCGGGATCAGTAATTTTCACTGCTTCCCTCTACAGAGTGGTTGCAATACCATGTCATAATTTGTTTGGTTCTCCGATACCTCCACATAGATTGTTAAAAAGGATATGGTGATTGACCCAATGAAAGCCTTCCCTTGTCGATTCCATGATTATACCCGGTGTTAGGTCAATGAAGTAGTCATAATGTGTCCAACAGAGTGTGAACATACTATGTGCAGGACAAACAAACCCAAACCCGAGTGATTCCAACGGCTGCTTGAATACATTGGGACCTATGGCTTGACAAACTTTTGTCGAACTTATTGTGGATAAATTTAGATTGCTCAAATTGAATTTTCCAAAATTTGAATATTTCTACTCTGATAGAGGTTTTTTCATAAAATTCAGTTGAAAGTTACAATATGTGACCGTCCATCCTAAACCAGTCGTAAATGCAGCCTCTTGTCATTTTTACTATTTTAAACATTTGTTATTTATAATTTTTAACATTCCACTTTATGTGTGTAATTTCCTGTAGTCATGATTTTTTGTGTACAATTTTCTAGTTTTAAAATATTTTTTCATAAATTTCATTTATTTAAATTTTATGAAAGTTCACATAGTGGTGCTTAATAGCAGCAACATATTTAGTGTATAGATGGCATCTGATAACATACATAAGGTGAAACATCAATAGACTTCCTTTTGTCAAAAAGAAGTTCTATCCTGAAATACCATCGAGTGATTCACATTTGATAAAACAGAAGTCCTCGTTTCATTGATTTTATGAAGCTTTTTCAAATACTCATAATAGGAAGTCCTAACCAAGAAGTTATGAAGCTCTGTTAACAACTGGATTAATTGGAACAGAAGTTTTGTTCAGAGTGGCGAGTTCCACTGACCCTATTGTGCCTATAACACAATATTTATTACCAAATTAATCTTGAACCATCCTTTTCATGTTTCATATAGGTGATTCAAGCAGAACTAGCACAGCAGACAATAGTAGTACTACCATCAGCATACCCCGCCCCTCCCACATGTATGAGGTTAATGCAATCTTTGGCCTCGCTCTGAGTTCCGATATCCCCCACGGCAGACACATGCCAATTATTGGAAAGGTTTATTGTTTGATTAGAATCAAAGTCTCAAAAATTAAGAATTTAAGCTGAATACACATGATAATCTGTTTTAATTGGTATTTATGATGTTACAGGTATCATTTCTACAATACATGTAATAGAGGTCAACTTTGTTGATGAAGACCATAAAGTGTGCAAGGATCTGGATGCCGATACTAAGGGTTCCAGCAGTACCAACTTAAATGATGAACAAATCAATGCTACAACCGTCCCATTGGAAGAAGGGATTAATTCAGTGAGTGATTAGTATTATACAGAACCACATCAATTTCATAATTTGATTTCTGTCTTCTTATCGATGCAATGATTTGAGTAAGGTGCTGGAGCTAAATTAGCCACGGCGTTGTTGGCTGCTTGGCCACAATTTTAATTTTTCCAACAGGCCACTTTAAGCTTGCATGGTTATGCAGCTCTAGATTTTTGTAAAACTTTCAAAGGTTAAAAGGTATCTAGAGATGCATAATTATTAAGCCTAATATGGCCAGCTAGAAAAAATCAAAGCTGTGGTACCGCATAAATCTGTGGACTATATATTTCTGCTCCAGCGCCTAAATGACTTCTTAAAAAATTTGGCCTCAAATCTCAGGGTTTTTTTGTTCAATATTTCCGCTCAAGGTGAGCGAGTAGAGCTTTTCTTTTCTGCCATTTTATTTTTTTGCAAGTTATTTCAATTTGGAAAAATCGTGTCAGTTTGACTTGCTACTGCCTACTGGTAGTGGATGGGAAGGGTTGAAGAACTGTTGCTTATATTTTATAAACCATGTAGTATGATAAAGTAAGCTATTTGCCTACTTTAGTAAGACTCTGTTACAATATCCATAGCATATCCCTTGTATTCTTCAACATTGTGAACTTGTGTTTTTGTGTTGTGTAAGAGATTAGTAGTGATTGATTAGGATCAATCAAGACCAAATCACCTTGTTTTAATATATTTTGTGCATGAATCTTTCATGATTTTGGTATATATTATTTTGACTAATATTGTTGCTACCACATGGAAAAACCATACCAAGAACATACATTCTTTTGAATATTCAGCAAGATTGGGTACATGATTATGATTTGAAAAATATGGACTAACCCTAACCTCCTACCTACCATTTTTCATTCTCAGCCTATCTTCTCGGAGATAAGGGTGTCAAAAATTGGTGGTTTCCACCGGGGCTCAAACCAGGGACCTCTCGCATCCCAATCCTGTGTCCACCTATACCAAGCCACCCGTGGGGCGCTGCCTAGGGAACGATTTCATGCCCATATGGGACCCCGGTCTATGACGTATTCGGACTTAAGCGATTTTGGTGATTTGCTCTTGTAGCTTTTTGTAACCCTTAGGAGCTTTAGGGTTATGTGTAAAGTCATCCGGTCACTTACTTATCCTAACCTCCTACCTACCATTTTTCATTCTCAGCCTATCTCCTCGGAGATAATGGTGTCAAAAATTGGTGGTTTCCACCGGGGCTCGAACCAGAGACCTCTCGCATCCCAATCCCGTGTCCACCTATACCAAGCCTACCGAGGGGCGCTGCCTAGGCAGCAATTGCGTGCCCATATGGGACCCCGGTCTATGACGTATTCAGACTTAAGCGATTTTGGTGATTTACTCTTGTAGCTTTTTGTAACCCTTAGGAGCTTTAGGGCTTATTTATTTCTCCGTATGGTCATATTGGTTTTATGTATGTTATTTGACTGCTTGAAGGTGATTGGTCATCCAGTGGTAATGGTGAGAAGCAGGGGAGAAAGGTAGAGTTTAAATGGTAGGGCTGTTTTGTTTCTTCTTAATGCTGAACTAGTTTCATCAGGATTGATCATGTTTGGTACTCATGTGTATATTTCAACATCCTATCAGGAGTCATCTTCACTTCACACTATGAATAGACCTTTTCAAAACACGTCTTTCCGAGAATTTTCGAAGCTAATTTTACACTTTCCAGCAATTGCCGACAGAAAAAGCGACTCTTCAACACAATAACCAGAATGTTAAGTTCGCGTTCTCATTAACTGGTTGCGTACAAATTCGAACTTGTAAGTAGCGTTAGTACTAAAGAGTCACTTTTAGTGTGATTGCTCTGATGTGACTTGAAATCTTAAGCTTAATCAGCCGATTTCAAATGGAAAATTCACTCTTTGTGTTGTTGAGCTTGATGAGCAAAGTTATTCAGAATTAGTGTATCTAATAATGTATGGGTCTGGCTCTATTTATTTTCGCTTTTATTGCACTGAAATTCAAGAGAATTTTCGGAAAATATTTGTTGACAAAATCGTGCATACTAAATGAGCTTGTACATGATTGGTTGAAAAAATGGCCATGTGATCAATGTTCCGGAGATTTCAGAATGGATTTTGAAAAAGTCAATAATCACCCCCCCCCCCCAAAAAAAAATGTTTGTTTGGCCTTCTCTGACCGACCCTAATTTTGAAAATCTGGGGAAAAACCTTTTCCAGATTGACCAACCCTTCCTCTGAAAATGGTATCTATTTTTTTAAATATTTATGGCCAAAGGACAAGGGGCATACAAGCTTGATGATCCTATACATCTATGAATAGATCATCAAGTAGCTTCCTTTACATTTGGCTATGACATCATCTAGCCAAACTAAGGATTGCTAGGATCTAGAAAATCTTCACAGCAATATCAGTGTGGAGTGAACAGGACTCCTGATAGGATGTTGAAATGAGTGGGTACCAAATATTTTAATTTTAATTTTGAGAACTTAGATTATATTTGTTTTGGTTCTATTTATTGTTGGTTCTTGTTCGTAAGATAAATGTCTTTGGTATGTCAATAAATATACCAATAATGTATTTTCATAAGTGTTGATTCTTTTCATTTTGACCATGCATTTACTGGTCATTAACATGCACCTATGTGGGCTTTACATGAAATACAGTATAAACATCATGTTGAATTTGTTGATTATATTTTTGTTTTTACTTAAATCTAACCATTTCTGAATGGTACCCCTACATTAATCACATAAGCTGCTATAAATGAAATGTGTAATTTGAGATATCAGATCATAATAAAGTTGGATGGGGTTTCGGATAGTGGGGGTATGGACTAAGGAGCTGTCAATATGTTTTAGACTGGTTGAACCAGGGTCGTTTTCAGAATTTTTCCTGAACTGGGGATATTTTTCTAAAAGATACCTTGTTTTTAATTAGGAAATTTTGCCTTGTACAAAAGGGAAGAAGAGTGCTCTTTCCAGTCAATTATGAGACATTTCAGGAAATTATGACTTCAATGGCTTTCATCCCTAAGAAATGACTGTATTTTTGACTAGCACCTCTAACTATTTATTCTATTGCAGGGCACTGAAGCCACTGAAAAATTAGAGACGTTAGAATCCAAAGTAATTGGCAAAGTTATGCAGACCATATTCCCTGGAGAACTAGAGAAACACCATGAGACAAAGCTGGCTAAGATGGCATTCTATGCTGTGGCAGAGTCAGACAGGGAAGGCAATGGTAATTACATAGATATAGAGAGGAGATCCCAGACTGGGGTCAGTTTTATCCCAGGGTGCCGTTTCTCAAAACTTTCAGGATCGATCCCTAGCGTCAAATCGGTCTTTAACGCTAAGGATTGATCCTTAAAATCAATCCTTAAATTTTGAGCGTTTCACAAAATTTTTCAGGACCGATTTTGATCCTTAGCGCTAATGATTGATCCTAAAATAAGGACACCCCAAAAAGGTATCCTAAACGGTCCCCTTAGTGAAGCTGTCAATCACTAGCAATACTTCCGGTTACACTCGCAGGTGTTTTTTTTGTAAACAAGAAGCTTTTCGATGAATTTATGATCTTTTCGACCAAATTTACGAAAAATCGGGAAAATGCATTCTAAAATATCATATTAAATACGTTGGTTCAGATTAGACGGCTAACATATGTAGTAAATTTAAACTTTCTACACATAATAATATTTTCATAATCACAAAAAATAACGTAAGAGATTGGATAAAATTATCAAAATTACCTTTTAAGTGGAGAAAAATCCCTGGGGGAAAATCACCTCAATTTTCTCAAAGATGACAGCTAAATGCGATATCATGTATCCTTAATTAAGGATCAATCCTTAAATTCGCTTGGCACAGGCAACATCGGTATTTCTAATAAGGATAAATCTTAACGGTAAAGATTAATCTTTGGGTAGGTTAACACTCAATAAGGATCATTCCTTAGCTAGGATTAATCCTTTACGAAATCGGCTAAGGATCTATCCTAAAACGAAGTTTTGTGAAATGGCACTGTGTATTGAAACAAAATTGGGGGTATTTAGGTTTCCCCAAAGTTACGTTGTAACTTGACACAGTTGTATCATGTCAAGGTCTTAGCATCCATTTTGTTTTGGTGCACCTTTCATGTATATACATATTTTGGGTAAATCATGGTGTACTTATGACACTTTTTTGAGGAGATTTTTTAAGACACACATTAGCAAATATAGTGCCTGCTTGTTGTCGGTAGAGACTTACCTTGTCTTGAGTGGAACAGAATACCGCAATTTTAGCCCCATGGAAGATGACACCATTACACAGGACAGTATATGAAGTCTGGGATCTCTGTCAATGGGGCTAACCAGCACCATTGATGGGGCAATCAATGGTGCTGGTTAGCACTCTACGTACACAAGTATGTGTAAGCGCTCTACAGGATGCGGATCTCGGTGATGCGCATGCATCTTGAATCTTAAGTTTCAAGTGAATTTTTAGTTTATTTGTTATGTGAAGTAATGTCTCATCATTTGAAATTACCACAATGCTGTGACTTACTGTTGTGAAGTAAATAATTTATGTATATATATTTATTTCACAATTATTGTTTTAAGTTTTAAGTTTGGGTGTCAAACAATTAATTGATTTCACCAATAAATTAATTTCAACTATTTTTGAATAATTCCTTTGATAATGATATAATCTATATAATAATAACCAGAATACCCCTAATATGAGCCTAATTGTTGATAATGCCAACATTTTCTTGAATAAAGTTGTTGAATTTGATATACCCATTGACTATGTGAAACTTATTGGGGATAAATTTGGATTGCTCAAAATGAATTTTCCAAAATTTGAATATTTCTACTCTGATAGAGGTTTTTTCGTAAAATTAAGTTGAAAGTGAGTTATTTACAATATGTGACCTTCCATCCCAAACCAGTCGTAAATGCAGCCTCTTGTCATTTTTACTATTTTAAAAATTTTGTTATATATAATTTTTAACATTCCACTTTATGTGTGTAATTTTCTATATTCATGATTTTCTGTGTACAATTTTCTGTTTTAATATGTTTTTTCATAAATTTCATTTATTTAAATTTTATGATGGTTCATATATAGTCAGGGGGGGGGGGGGGGGAAAGGGCGGCCCGGGATTTTGAAACTCCCATTCAAAAAACTTGAATTTTAATTAACGCTCAAAATTTTGAATGTTTTGAAGAACTACTTCTCTTGTTATTTACGCATTGAAATATACGGGCGATACCACGGACGAATACGAATCAAATCTGAGTAAACAGTCTGGGTAAACAGGCAATTTATTACGCAGCCACCCTCCTCTGTATATAGTGGTGCTTTGTATGACATATAGCAGCAAAATATTTGGTGGATAAATGGCGTCTGATAACACACATAAGGTGAAACATCACTAGACTTACTGTTGTCGAAAAGAAGTTCTATCCTGAAATACCCATTGAGTGATTCACATTTAATAAAACAGAAGTCCTCACTTTTTTGATTTTATGAAACTTTTTTGAATAATCATTATAATAGGAGGTCCTCACCAAAAAGTTATGAAGTTATGTTAACCACAAAATGAATTGGAACAGAAGTTTTGTTCAGAGTGGGGAGTTCTAGTGACGCTTTGCCTAAGGCTTGGCATCCAAAGACATTCGCTCGGCCGAGTGACATTCGCTCTTGATATTCACTCTGACTTATTCGCTAAAACGGAGAGCGAATGTCACTTTCATTGCACAAACATCGTTTCAATTGATAAAAGCGAATGTCACTCGCACATGTTGTAGTGCTATAGTTATTGAATAAACAAACCTAAGAATATTTGGAGGGAGCGAAATTTGGAGCGATCTTCGCTCCAATGAAGTGTAGCTAATGTTGTAAAATTTGTTAAGCGAATGTTGCTTTCTATTGGAGCGAAGTTTTCTTGGTAGGGTGAGTGAATGTAACACAGGTGAGCGAATGTCTTTGGACGTCAAGCCTAACACAATAATAATTATCAAATTAATCTTGAACCATCCTTTTCATGTAGGTGATACAAGCAGAGCTAGCACAGCAGACAATAGTAGTAGTACCATCAGCATACCTGCACGGTTCCTGGCTGCAAGCCAGGTTGAGGGCAGCATTGGCATTTCTGTAAGTACCTTCAGCATACTTGCACAGTTCCTAGGGCAAGCCATGTAGAGGGCAACATTGTTTATTAAACACATTTTTGCGCCTTTCATGACTTATGATATTAATACATATCTTAGAGGATAGCCTCATACCTGAGATCAAAATGTAGAATGAATTCTAATATTTTTACATATTTTCTCTAAAGATTAAATACTTGGTAGTTTACTGTTGTTATCTAACATACCTAGTTAGGTATGTTAGATAACAACAGTAAACTACCAAGTATTTAAATCTGTTTGATTTATGTTTTGTTATATAGGGGTCGGCTATTTAACGGGCCTTATTGGCCTTCCAGCCGTCTCCTCCATAAGATTTTATTTGTCTGTCATTTATATGTACTGTTTTATATGGAAATAATAAAGTTGAAGTTGAAGTTGAAGTAGTGTATGTCATTTGCAGATAAAATTTCGAGATTTTGTCAAATTTTCCTTTAAGATGAAGAAAAGTAAAAAAATTGTATTAATAGCAGTTTGTCTTAGTGGTACTTCTGAAATCAACATGAGGACTACAAGACCTTATTTAGACAATAAATGCGTACAATATTAATTGAGGTCATTGTTTAAAATCTGAGGTGTTTGTTTTGGGCTGAGGTACTTTTCTGAGGAAGCTAGTTCCCAAAGAAAAGTATACTAAGGCACAGAACAAACAACTACGATTTTAAACAATGACCGAATCAAAAGATGTTGCAAAGTTATTGTCATTACTAACTGGGTTTTTTTTAAATTCTAACTCATTTAGACCATTTTTGGATAAAAACAGTAGAAAATCATAATTTCAAATAGTTGTAAATTTACCATCTGCTACAAAGAATTGTGTTTTGTCAAATGCAACTGCCGCAATATCATTGCATGTGCGTAAGTTGTTGCTATTTTCGTGAGCACTGCCATCACGTAGGTCATTATCAGAAGTTATTGTTACCTTATAATGACTGAGAATTAGTTTGTGTAAAACAAGAGATAATCAAATCAAATTAGATTCCACTATAACACAGGTTTTGTGTTTTTTTACAGACTGTCATTAACAACAGAAACCCTTACCCAGGCAGTTGTGGGATGTCTCCTTCAAAGAAGATTGAACTCAGAGATGAACTGGGCAAAATCATAAAAATAGTTGATGCAGAAGTTGACGTCGCCATTGCATTCAAAAGGGACACTGTTGAAAATGTGACTGAAGCAGATATGAATTTTCCAGCAACAGTTGACATGATCTTAGTTGCCATTCCTCTGGAACAACCAGGGGCATCTAGTGTTCAGGTATTTATTGACACAGAAGATCTGGAGGGATTCTGCTTCGTAGTTTATTCTCGCAAACAGCGCTATCCGTCAGTGAAGCATCATCACCAGTTTGCTATATTACCAATGGATGGTGAAGAACATGGCATTGTGTTCAATGAGCTGGAGCACGGAGATGAGCTTAACTCGCCTAATCACTATATTGGTATTAAACATGTGGCGTGTAATAAGACTGTAATGACCGAGGATAAAGACACAAATAATTTGGAGACTAATGGAAAAGATAATGAAACTCTTGAAGAAAATACAGAGAGTGTAGAGAGCGAGAAGTTTGTTGTATCATCAGATGGAGAAGATAAAAAGAATGCAGAGTTTGTTGTAGCATCGTTTGAGACATCTTCAGATGTGAATATTTCCTTCAAGACTTTCACACATAGCTGTACATACTGGGACACCAAGGATAAATTGTGGCATGGAAAGGGGTGCAAAGTGAGTTTTAAGATTAACTGAAATTAACAATTTTTTAATTTAAGCTAAATTTACACTGGAAACGCATTAATTTTGATTGAATGGGTTTTTATTCATTCCCACCGCATACAACCATTTCAGATGAATTGACACTTAAATGGTTGTGGCAGGAGACAACATGAAAACCCATAGCAAAAAGAAAAGGTTTCCGATGAGCACCCGGTGAGCACCGGATGAGCACCGGGTGAGTAACGGGACATAAAACATAAAGCACCCACTGGCATCCGCTACTGGGTGCTTTGTGGGTGTCTAATATTGGCATCCACAAAGCTCCCATTGGGCACCCAAAAGTGTCCCGCTTAATAGACTATAGCACCCATATTGAAAGGTC
>JXSR01S075052.1:34337-70590 GCA_000969725.1 Ophiothrix spiculata | reverse complement strand
CAAAATGAACTTCTCAAACTCATGCTAAACAGACAGCAGTGGAGAAAATTCATCATGGCTTCCGACCGCGGTCGACATAGATAGATAGATAGATAAATTTTAAGTCATTGCATGTTTGTTTTAGACAAATAACTTTTGAGACTCCTTGTTTGTTGATTCAAATCATTATTTAACAAAATTATATCAAGGATATAATAAAAAATCATCTTATTGGCAATTTAGTTGATATATATTTATTATTGGTGGTATTTTCAGGTCCTGCTACTGGGTCAGTTCCGCACGACAACATTTAACAGCTCTATGCAGTTTTTTAGTCTCACATTCTTTGCGATATATTGTGTTGTGATTGGTTTTATACTATGTCGGATATTTGTTGCCATCGTATGTGATGCATTTACCATGACCAGAAAGGAAGATGAAGGGAATGGCGGGGTGGCATTGGAGAAAGTGATTGGAACGGAGTTGAAGCGACAATTCAGAGAGCTGTTCCCATGTCAAGGTAATAAATAGCCAGATTTTATTATGATGATACATTCATACAATTAGTGGTGGGCTATACAGGGTGAAAAAAATGTCAATGTTTCAGATCACAGAGAGTATCACAGAGAGCTCCATAGATGCAGCTTGAGCTCCTGAACAATTTGATACCTTTTTCAAAGAAATCGGTCAAAAATTGAGTTGGTGCCAGCCAAAAAACAATTTGGGGCAATAAGGTCGTTGACCCCCACCCATTTTCATCAAACTTGAATATCTTAGCTTCTGCATCAGCTACTTAAGTGATTTTGGTATCTACTTTTATGTAAATGAGGTCCAGGAAGTCATTTCTGCAAGTTCAATGAAAATCTGACATTGTGTTTTCGTAAAAATCAGCTTGTTTCGTCAAAATTGGGCTTTTCCAAATATTATGCAAGTCTAACGCAATTTGTTATTTGTTAAGTTTGTAGATGCAAGATATTTATAAGCATGACTTGCTCAAGAAATTTGAGCTTATTTGAGCGATATTTTGTGTGCAATGATCGTTTGAATATTCACTTGGATGCCCCCGTTGATTTGTACAACGAAAAAGTTTGTTGACCCCATGCATTTGAATAGGAGCATTTCAACAGTATTCAATTGAATACCATGGTCAAACTAATAACAATAAAGTGCTCAAATTTCTTGAACATGTCAAGCTTGTGAATATCTCATATCTATATACGTAAAAAATATCAAATTGCGTAAGATATGCGCAATATTTGGAAAAGCGCCCTCATGCTCAATTTTCACCCCAAAAGCCCATTTTTACGAAAATGCAGTGTTCGATTTTCATCTAACTTGCAGAAATGACTTTCTATAGCTCATTTACACATATTTAGACACCAACATCACTAAAATAGCAAATGCAGAAGCAGAGATATACAAGTTTAATGAAAATGAGTGGGGGTCATCGACCTTTTTGCCCCAAATCGTTTTTTTGGCCGGCACCAACTCTATTTTTGACCGATTTGAAAAAGGTATCAAATTGTTCAGGAGCTCAAGCTGCATCTATAGAGCTGGTATCCTCTGTGATCTGAAACATCACCATTCTATAGCCCACCACTAATACAATAGAATATGATTTATGGGCTTAAGGGCACAGTTAACCCCGGCGGTTTGTTCCAATACAGAATTTCACTTTTTTGCATTATTGGATACTTTAATATGTTATCTTTAATAACAGACAAATTTGTTTTTACAAAATGCAATGTTTGACACCAGTGATAGGAGAAATAAAAATGATATTTTCACATTTTTTCTGTTTTAAAAAGCCATGTGGCTGTTGGTGGCTAAATAATGGCATATATAGACACGCATCCTACATTTTGCGCCGTGGTTGCGTGCCTTAATGTATGTGCCTTTTGCGCTGCATGTGCGGGTCAACGCATTGCGTTATTGTTCTTGCATATATAGCTCAATTTTTGAAATCCCACAATATTATTGTCAAAATTGTAAAAAGACCAAATTACTAACAATTTTATTTTGGTTTTCTATTAATATTTTCAAAATTAGGACCTACAAATCGGACCTGAAAATTGAGTATGGTACTAACCATTAATATAAATAAGATAACAACTTTTCATGTCTAATACCGAAGTTTAATACATTAAAATTCACCCTTTTTAGGTGAAAATGACTGATTTTTACATAAAACACTGGATTTCTCCTATTTGTATTTTCCTCAAAAACATTAAATTTTCAAACAAGATAACAATAGATAGGAACATGTAGAACTAAAACTTTAATTTTCATCTTGTAGTAGACATTCTTCTCTAGGTAGGAACACATTTTTTTTCTTCCAAATTAGGTCCTGTAACTCGAGTTATGTCCAATAATGTTGTAAAATTTTACCCAAAAATATTAGAATACAGGTTCATGAACTTGTTAACATGTGACAGTATATAAACACAATTTTTCGGTACAATTATTTTTGTGATAGATGAGTTGAAAATAAATGTAGCGCAAAATATACCACTTATTTAAAATTTGGCAGCATCTTTTGTTTGTTTCTCCTTGCAACATTATTACCTGCTACAGTTTCACATTATTTCAGACTTTAGAAAAATAGAATGAGTCTTTTTATATCTATTTTACTAATGTTGCGTTCAGAGTCAAGCGATTTCAGCACTACAATATCGCTAGACATGCATTCTTGAAAGTTTAAAGCGCAGTTTACACTGTGACGAATTGGGGGTAACGACAAGCAACGTAGACCTGCGTATTGCAGTTTTGAATTTTACGCCCGTCATTGTTAGTTAAAGTCAGTTAACGTTCACACACGCTGCTAGCCACACACACTATCATTACTATCAGTCGTTTTTAGTTACAACTTTTTAGTTTAAAATACGTTACCCTCCGTCGAAACAAGTCGTCCATTACATGTTCCTTGCCTTAAACTTTTGTACCACTGATTTTGACATTTCACTGGTAATAAATCATCCAATATTTAGCCCACCCACTACTATGTGGTCTACTTTGAGGGTTGTGAAGGACACAATGATACCCTCAAGGCATATACTTGTCCTTCAAGGCATGAAAAATGGTAATTAAGAGGGTTGTGGAATAAATATTGGATGATTTATTACCGGTGAAATGTCAAAATCAATGGTACAAAAGTTTAAGGCAAGAAACGTGTAATGAGAGTGTAAACGGACCATAAGGACTCCACATATATTATCAACCTTTGAATGTCTGTGCCCTGGGTTTTGAAATAATGTTTTCTTAAAGTAAGTTTTCTTTGATTTTTAAATTCCAGTGAAGCGAGACGACAACTACAAAGTCCAGTCAAAGGATCAGTTTGGCTCAGTTGCCAGTTTGAATATGCTACCCAAACCAGTTGCATCATGGGGTGATCCTAGCAAGAGTATGGTATGGAGCACTGGCTTTGATGCTATTCCATCAAGAACACCTCCTCCAGCATATTATGATCATGTGGAATGGTATCCTGACAAAGATTATATGGAGTGTAACAAACGATCACCAGATCCAGAGGGGGTGGGATTATTGCTTAAAAGAGCTGAGGAAGCATTGGGTCGAATCTCAACTTCTATTGATAAGATATGAACTAAATTTCTTGAGGTAGTGTAACATTAACATTTTCCAGTTTTATATGGCATTAATAATATTTTTGGTTTAGCATCAAAATCTTGAATTCCACTCTTGGAAAAGTTTTCAAATTAAATAACGCAAAGAGTGTGAAGAGCATCGATCAAAATGTCCATTAATGTAACAAGGCTGGGATAGACCTTCAACTAGCATAAACAGTTGTTGTACTCTAACACTCAAACCAATTGCATAAACCATATAAAAGTATACATTTTTAAAAGCTGGTTTTTACCCTGAACATGATGGTGATCAATGGTGTTTGACCCATTTTTTTTTTTTAGAAACAATTATCTTTGAAGGGTTTTCAAATGTTTGATTTTTATCTTTTTTTTTAATGCCAAAAATTGGTCAATTGGATAATTTTTGACCTGGAGTGCCTTAAGTATGAAAACCATATTCTGAGATCCAGACCGTTGAAGTTGAAAATACCTCACAGAATTTCCGAGACATTTTAATAAAGATTTCTATAGTCACTGCATTGTACAACACGTTGCTGTTATATATAGTTAATGTCTGTACAATTGTATGCTCATTGACATCTCAATGAAGTGCAACTTTTGTTTTAGACGTTTTGGGTCTCCGTGACGAAATTAGAAATTTGACCTTGGGCGTGATTTTCGACTATGCTTAGCTTCAATGGCCCGAATCTTATAATTTACTATGGCGACCTTAAGGTACCTTTCGATATGACGGGTCACATATAATCGTTTACACTGTGACGTAGGATAACGACGGAAGGTAACTAACTTGCAACTAAAAACTTAAAACTGATAACCGACTTTAACTAATGATGACAGACGGATAATTCAAAACGAAATCCGCAGGTCTACGTTGCTTGTCATTACCCCTAAGTCGTCACAGTGTAAACGTACCTTTAAACTGATACCTTGTGAAAATTTGAGTTTGGGTTTTGAAGTTATGATAAATACTGACAATAATTTTCTTTATAATTTGCAAGTTTAATTTGCCTATTATCTCTTAATTTGAACGACCGACATATGTACCTTATAATGTAATGCGTCACATATTAAGATCACCAATAAAGAGGATTCAGTTTCAAATTTAAGTTAAATTGCGCCAATTGTGCATATTTTGACATTTTTTTATTTTAGAGCTAAGGCTATACCTTGCTGCCTAAACCTATCCTGCACATTTTCACTTCTTTTTCCAAAACTTAAATGTGTTTTGGCCAACAAATCACATGGATTATGAGAAAGAATTAAAAATATTGTTTTTTTCAAAATCTCAAAGTTTATAATAAAAATTGAAGGAACTGGACCATGTTTTATGAATTCTGTTGTCTTGTATTGATAACATGTTGATACCATTTCAAATATTTCCTGTACCATAGAAACTCAATGTATAGCATGTTTTTTTGTCTTGCTTCATCATAGAAATTAATTGAGAAATTAAGAAAAATCACAATCGCTGCTGATTTATCATCTGTTCTGCAAATCAGATCTGTCTAATTTTGTGGTAAAAACATATCTGGGAGCAAAACACGATGTACATTGAGTTTGTTTAGTATTATGACTTAAAAGTCATTTATATATCTATTCCACGATACATGCACAAGACACATAGGCAAATTAAAGTAAATAATGAAATAATGCAGGTTGAGTCAAAAGTCAACATACATGGTTTAAAAGCATGAAAATAACTCGATCCACAGTAAAGCAATTTTAAAATGTGTATTCTTTCCTGTTGTCTAACAGAAATGAAAGAAATTGATGAATCCAGAGAAGTTATCTATGTTTAATAATATTAATTTATTAATTTTGCAAGCTGTCCACAGTATTGTGACCAAACAATTAGGCTCTGTCTCTGTCATTAATACCCTCCTATTTCTTAGATGAGTTATGCATGTTATGTTGAAAGATTTATATATTGTTGGCAATGGAACCCTAATCCATAACCCTATTTATTCAATCATCTTTATTTCATAATAAAAGAAGATAACATACAGCCCAAGGTCAACTGGAATCCATACCGATCCAAGGCAAGGATATGACAAAATACAAAACATAAATTAATAAAACACACAGTATGAAGAAACCATCATGGCGGGAAGAAAAAGAACAAGCGTGTTAATCTGGTTTTGTTGTCAGTGTCAATAAGCCCAAAACACATTAAAAAGGAAATCAAGAAAAAAGCCTTGGTCTAAATAATGGTATAAAGCACAGTTAGGAATGAAGACGGAATTGCGGCATTGGAACTGCCCACATGGCGGCTTGGTATTGTTTGACGTCAAATAAGGGTGCGCCAGGCCACGTACAGCTTCGAATCTCACCTCTCACATACTAGAAAATACCTTTCTTTCCCAGGAGATTAGGGATTCAATGTGCTTTTTTCAAACAAATCAATATCTATTTGTGGAAATCAATATACCTCTTATGCACAAAGTCAAGTGTTAAACTAAGTTCATTCTATGGCTCAAAACATAGTCGGCCTCCAAACAAAAGTTTCGCTACCAAACATTTGGTTGTGACGTCACCAAATATTTGCCATCGAATTTAAAGTATGAACCGGTAACAAACATTTGGTGCAATGTATATGGCAATTCAATACATGTGCAATCTAGCACAACATTTTATTTGGTCTCAACTCGTTGTTGAAGTTATTTTATTTGGAGTCATTCGTCATTTTGACGTCACGACCAAATGCTTGATAGCGAAAATTTTGTTTGGAGGCCGACTGATACAGACATCAATTAAGTAAACCTTGGGTTTTCAAAGACCTAAGCCATTCTTAAGTGCAATTCATATAAACACAACTTGTATAATTATGTACTAGTAGCTGGACAGGAAGTCTTTGGTGCACACAAATCTAAACGCGGACAATTGAAATCAAAAGGGACACAAACTAGTGAATTACTAGAGTGGATGGGCATGGCATGAATTAAAGGCAAATAAAAACTTATTATACTTTGCATCTGTTTGGACATGCACTCTGTTAGTACACATCTTGCAAAATGAGTACCTAAAGACATAACTCCACATAAAAATGTTCAATTTGTTTCATTATTTTTTCAATTTTCTATACAGCTTAAGGTTTATACAAAACGCACCATGCTGAGGGTGTTTTATGCAGCTTATGAAATATACAATATTGTAAGGTGCTGCTATGCCACAGTTTTAAATTTCCAAGATGGCCACCGTACAGACTTGATTATGCACCTAAAGATTATTGTAAAATATTCTTTTCATGTTTTGAAATTATTTAGAGGTGCATAAATTAATCCTATGGTGGCCATCTTGGAAAATCATAGCCGAGGCCAGGGTTGCAGCCTAATTGTACATGTGCTCCAGCACTTAAAGTTGTCCATCTTTCATAATACCTGTCCTGATTACCTGAAAACTCACTTCAACAGATCTGCCAGCGTCCACACCCATCGCACTCGGTCAAGTGGTTTTGGAGTTCTTTTGCCCTGTGTGAAAGGCATTGCTAGTAACACCTTTTTTTACAATGCCACTTGTGACTACTATAGAACAAACTTCCACCTTCAATTCAGTACATTCCCAACAAAGATCTATTCAAGAAATCAGTTAAAAAACACTTGGCCAATGTAGCCATGAGTGAGGACGCTGACGACCTTGTACGAATGTAGACTTTTTCCCCTGTCCCTCTTTTGTTTTTGCATCCCTTTGCCATCTTTCTGTTGTTTTGGGACCCCATTGGAAATAAGTCTGCATTGTAGCCAGTCTTTTATGGGCCATGCTGGCTTTCAACATTTTGATGTCTTTTGGATTTTGTATAATTGTATTTTATTATTCGTCTTGTATATTTCTATGTACTGTTTTGTTGAAATGCAGAATAAAACTAAACTAAACTAGCTATGTGAATAAGTCTCACTATACTCTAAAATTTGATAAAGTGCGTCTAATGTTTAGCACCTAGACATCAAATTTACCCCAACTTGAAGAGTTCTGACTCCCAACATTTGTCATAATCAGGATCAATAACAATTTGACAAAGTGTAACAGGCTATACAATGACACATAACAAAACATGGAGAAATGTGTATTAAATCACAATTTTAAAAAAAATGGCCCGTATTCCAGAAAGGTGTTTAGCTAAACCAAGGTTTAAGTGAACATCAACTGTCCAGGAATGATACACACCGTTGCAGCTTTCAAGCGGAACAGTGGTGTCAACGAGAATTAAAACCGTGTTTTAGCTAAACACCTTTTTGGATTATAGGCCATTATATTTCAACAATTTACAGATAGTACGGTGAAATTTTGCAGAACGAATCCAGAAAGTAAACTTAACTTGTATGGTTTTAGCCATCTCAAGATAATTGTTTGATCACAGGTGGTTTGTTTTGTTACCTTTCCTTCAAACTTGGACAGAAATTTCTTTCACAAGCTTTTGATGGTAAAGTAAAGAATCATCACAAGAGTGGTTCTCAACTAGAGGCTTTGGCAAGTATTGATTGGCACTCTGACCTTCTCAAAAAACAAAGAAATATATAAGAAATACACTGAAAATGGGTGCAATGGCGCTTTACCCTACAATTTTGTAATTTATGTGGTGCTTTGTATGAACTAGTTGAGAACCTCTAGAATAGAGGTACTAATGCTTTGCTCCTATCACTGCTCATTGTTTTGATCCCCTTCTTTTGGATTTTACAGCTTACTTCATTGTCTAGAGTCTTTGTCAAATATATATCACTTCACTGTAAAATTTGAGACAAAGGTGAGAGAAAATAGGATCTTAATAAGAACCAAGAGTTGACAAGTCCAAAAAAACTTATTGGGAAGAGGCAGTAATACTTAAAAAAGACTCTAACCAAGTGAGCCTTAAAATCTGAAAAGCCATCTGGAAAAGAGAAGGAACAAAACAATGAAATGTGATGTTGGAGGACTAGGCATCACTGATTCAAGACTGTTGTTGTCCAAATTAAAATTTTTAGGAAGGAATTGATAAGAGTCATCAATCATCATCTAGACATTAGTTTTACCTTATGGATTTATTTAGTTTAATTCCACAAACAATTTTACCAAAATAATTTCACAAAATAGTTCATACAATCTAGTTTTGGTGATGTCCATATGTTGATTTTGGTTGAAGTTTGTGAAAAAAGCAATGCACCCGATAGAACTGCACACATGCAATTACTAAAACAGAATGGAATTGCATTTCATCAAAATAGTCCCTGTATGTGTGATTGAATTCACATCTATATGTGTCCCGCCGCGGCAAAAGGGTGCAGTTGTCGTCTCCTACATGTAGCTCATTGTATCATATCTGATGTATACTAGCTGTATACATCAGATATGCTACAATAAGCAACATGTACAAGCCGACAACTGCATCCTTTTGCCGCGGCGGGACACATATGTGATGTCGGGAGTGTTTGTGACGCTGGTTGATCATTGTGAAAATGCAATAAACCAAATTATATCAGAATTGCCCTTACATGCAATCACTAAAACAAAAAGGTAATTAATTGCATTTCACCCAAATAGTCCCTGTATCCGTGCTTGATTTTACTTCCGAGGGTGATGTATGTATGGTGCTGCTGGTTGAATACTGTGACAAAGCAATACGTCTGACTATATTAAAACTTATATGTGACCATCCACCACGAACCTCCAGTAATAAAGTCAGCAGTTTTCATTTTGAGATACAGAGCTGCAATTAGCATAATGTACACTAGCGGTCTAAAGTATTTCCGCACAAACACTTTATTCAGCCATATCTCACAAGGCGTTTATAAGGAAACTATCTGGAAACTTATGTTGCTTTTGGTCAGATCTGATAGGTAATTTAGTTAGGTGTAAAATTGAGCTCCGAATGGGATCAACCCCTTCACGTACGGGTAGGGGGCAACAACATAAATGGGTCGAAAAACGTGATTTATTTGACAACGCCGGGGTCAAGGTCACTTCACCGCTAAGTTGAGTGGTCATATGGAATGTGTATATGTAATTGAGTGACAAGCAGACACTTAAATGTCCTGGTCAGGCTTGACTACGCCAAGAGAATGCTTGAAAGCAAACGAAAAATGATCCTTCAACGCCCCACCAGTTTACAAAAATAGGGCTTTGATGAATGTGGGGTGTTTTAATTGTGACGGTATATGACAGATTGAAAACCTCTTAAAATGTCATATACCGCCAGGGACTATTCCACTTTTACCACAGCCCAAGTTTTGTAAACTGGGGGGTGTTGAAGGATCATTTTTCAGATCTGACCAAAAGCAACATAAGTTTCCTGATAGTTTCCTTATTACCACCTTGTGAGATATGGCTGAATAAAGTGTTTGTGCGGAAATACCTCAGACCGCGAGTGTATAACGTAATATGTGGACAAAAACGAGGACACACGATTAAGAATGCTGCACATCTTGTACCCGATTAAACGAAACACACATCAAGGATGATGTCAGGATTTATCGATATTTGAGCAGGATTATTCTTTGTGTGTCCTTGTTAATTGGAGCCACTTATCATGTGATCAGCGAAGAAACGTTAACCAATTTGAGAAATAGTAATCAAATGAGCTATGAAGTATATGGGGATAAAGTGTCAGGGGCCTGGTAAAACCCTGTGCGAACATAATATCAACCTACAGTGTGGGCTAGTGTGCTGATTTTCAAGAATGAAAATAATCTGTGGTGTTTTTTAACTTGAATTTAACTTTTTGACGATGTTTTGGCAAAACGTTTGTCAACCTCTGATGGAGCCATACTTCCCTTTCTAGTTTTGACATCTGGATGAATCAGTTGAATGATTTTAACACCACAGAATGATGAAACAAGAATTTTTACAAGATGAGAATGGGGTAATTATTTCATCAATATATCTTTAATATTCAGAGGGACATTTTACCCTGCAATCTGATAATGATGTGGGGAAGTGTCTCTCTGCCATGTCCTAAAGTGGGGGGAAAGGCAGAACTATAGGTTACTTGGTCACCCAATTAAAGGTAAAAAGCTAGGAGCAGTGTGGAGGTTATGTGACCCATTACATCAAAAGGTACAAGTTGTTTACTTTCATGTAAATTCAGATTCATGTTAATTGAAAGGGAATTTATTATAAGCTTTTAAATGACGTCTTGCTTGCAAAAATGAAGTTTTGGTATAGAAGCTAATTACATGTATCTCAAATTTGCACGACAGACACCTTTTGATGATGTCTTGCTTGCAAAAATTAAGTTTTGGTATAGAAGCTAATCACCTGTATCTCCAAATTTGCACGACAGACACCTTTTGATGCAATGTGTCATGTGAGAAACTTGCAGAAGTGAAGAAATTGGTATGCCAATTGAATCCTGACGAGACCCTTTGGATAGCTGGTAAACGGTTTTGATTCCAAGTCAAGACTGTTGGCATGAACCTATTCACTTTGATAGCAAGTGACATCATCGTACTCCATAACGCTTTCTATTTGGGACAGGAATAACCATGCCATAATTTACAAAAGAAAGTACACAAAGACTCGGTGCAATTTGTTAAATCATGAATTTATTAAGAACCTTTGGGGATCATATTGATAAACTTGTGAATTTAATAAACTAATTAACAGTTATGCCTCCATTTGGGAGGGTCAGTCATAACATTGTCTTTTCAAATATTTCATTAAAAATGACAAGAGGCGCAGCGTTCAGGGTCATAATATGTAAGCTTGTCAATGTCATAGAAAACTTTTGGTCTTTTAACCTGTATTTTAATTTCAAGTTGCTCATTTAAGCCATTATTCAGATATAAGGTCAGTCATATCAAAATAGCTACCAGGAAATATGGTCTCATTTTGCATGATGTAAAAATTTAGGAATTGGAACAATAATATAAATGTGTTGATATACCCACCAACTCATCCCAACTATAATGGTATCTTTACAACTTGACCCCATTCAGCAATTGAAGTATGGCCTATTTCTACAATAAATCAATCTGAACTATCATTCTCAAATGTAGATACCTTTCTTAAAGATCTATCATTATAAAATGCATTAATTGCTTCTAAAGCTTCAATTAACCAGAACAGCAACAGGCCATATCAGAACTTGACGGTTCCATCCAGTTTTGAAGTGGTTTTCTGAAAAATTTTACAGCATCAACTCAAAATCTGTGTGAGTGTTTCTAGAACAGCACTGCATAGGCAGCACAGGCCACATTAGAGGTCTAACTGCCACTATATTTTTCATGGTTACCCTTAATGGTGTCCAAGATGTGGAAAACAAAAGGTTTTTACTTGCAATAAAAAGCCACAAATTCATACCTAGATCTGCACTACTGTTCAATATTGAGACACTTAACATCGCAGACATTATGGTCTCCATGTTCTTATTCACTTAGACAACATTGTCATACTGCAGCTGATAAGAGAAGCACAAAGAAATACCAGGGCTTTAATAAATAAAGATATAAATACTGGGGATTTTTAGTGCACTTTGCCTCCCGAATTTGTAATTCCACACAGCCTCTGCACACTTTACAGGTGTTCGCTGACCACTGTGGCCCAAGTAAGCTCCATTTCCACACCAAGCATCATTTCAGGTTCTGCAGTAACCTCTTCCTCTTAAGGACGTTGAACCTTGATCAGCCCACATATGCACCGGTACCATCGCTGCCCGGATCAGCTCCCCGAGTTTCCATGAGACAATTAGCAGTTAGTTCCTTATCCAAGGGAATTTCAAGCACACTCAACTTTTGGCACCAGCAGGGTTTGAACTCAGGACATTCCGCAATGCAAGCAAGTGCCTTACCGTTTGAGCTATTTTTACTGCTTTAGTTTCCCCATCATGAAACAAGGCACACCCAACATGCAGTTATAAAGCTCATCCTCAGGAGATGCACTGGAGGTGAACGTCACAGCTTTAAAAGACTCTCAGAGCATGGAGCCCTTGTGCTCAAAAGAACAAAGCCATCGGGAGATTTCAGAGACAAGATATTGCAAAGGTATCATCAGTAGAGAAAACAGGACTTTTGCCAAAATCCTTGATGACCTTAAGTCAAGAAGAGACATCTACAGATTAAAAGATGCTGTTAAAGAATTTTAATCTTGGCACTTGATTAGCCAGTGTCCTGGCAGCATGAATAATGACTTATTTTGATCATCAAACACAGACCATGCCTGATATATTGGTAATTGTGCAGCTTGCTGACAAATGATTGCTAAATATTGTGCATCTTACAAAAGAAGCAAATTACCAATTTTTCAACCTCTTCACAAAAGCCCAATTCAACTCACAAACAGATATAGTGCAAAGATGGGACGAGTGGGAAACCAAGGTGTGTAATTTTGTCAGAAATGACAATGATCAGCCGTTACCAACGGTATTTGGCAAACTGCACAATCCATTGCATATCAATATCATAAATAAGGTATATAAAGCTAGCGAAATATTGATGTCAGAGCACTAGCTGGATACACACACTGTGTATGTGCCAAACTTCTAGTAAGATCAGGTTAAAGAACTGTAAGTCTAGTCTTTAAGTAACAGAAGATCTGTCTTCACATTTTGCTAGCATGACTATTCTCTCATACATGCCAACCTTGCAGGATGAAGTGAAATTAGTAAAATGGGGATAACAAATCTCTGAAGTCTTAACCTGTTATTGACTTGCCATTATTTTTCAATTTCAGGCAGAACTACACTTGGTGTGCATTATGGATTCTAAAACACTAACTCAATTTATCTCAATGCATATAGAGATATTATTCAAGAACACAATCAAGTGTAGAAGTGCTGACCACCAAGATAACGGTTAACCTCCTTGCATTACGCCTGTTTCGAGGAGGCAATGAAGCACCCTATAGGAAATCCAAGCAACCATGACACCACTTAGAGAATGAGAACTTCTCACTGCATGGAGAAATGCTTCTTGATGTGATGAATGTCAGGATGCAGGGACTTCCATTTGAAATTTCTAGGGGCTCTATAAATAGCTCTCCTGAAGTTCTTAGGGAGCAGTTAGGGGAGCTATCTGAATATTTAGATGTTATACCATCATGCAAGGCACTATTAATTGAGCTCCCATAAAGCATTTGAGGGGAGCAGGGTGGCTCAATAGAGCTCACTCTCCTCAAATGGAAGTCCCTGATGTCTCCCTATTTTTCACTCCAGAGTCTCAGATTTCAGAGCATCTGTTGTGGCTACTGAACGAAAAGGGTGTCATCAAAAATTTCAATCAAGTGTGCAATGAATTTCGACCATGATGCACTTGCAAATTTTTGTGGCAAGTATGACAAGCGGACATATCAATTACCTTGTGTTTTGGTCGCAACAACATATCTTTCAGTTGCTTAAAATTCCAACTTTTCTCACAACAGACCATTCCTAGCATATGCACATGTGTCGTGCTACATTGTGACAACTCTAAATTGCAAATCCTGGTCATTTGCCACAGCTACCAACTATAACCATGACTTCTTTGGAATGACTTTTACTCCAGGTTGGGATGCTCATGCATTATTCAACAAGTACACACATAATTCAAATAAAATTGTACCTCAACATTAAATCAGCAGATGAACCTTTCAATTATGGCATTAAAATCAATTTCACAAAATGCTTTGCCATCAAAGATGTGCACCTGTTTTTGTTGTAGAAACAGTATAGGATACTATCAACCTATTGAAACTATACACACAGGCTACATACAGCAATTACATTACATAGTACTTCTTTCGTGATCAAATGTTTTTTGCATGGGGATTTCATATTGATGCCATGAGCCAAATGAAGATTTTGAATCAATTCAGTGTTGTAGACCTGCAAGTATGAGATTTGAACCAGGCATTTTATTTCAAGATCAAGATGAGGCCATCCGAGACCAAGACTAATTTGATTTCTCAGACCAAAACTGACACCGAGACCAAGATCTGAATAACCACGAGATGGTGGAGACCAAGAACTGAATAAACACAAGATGGTCTTGAGACCTGGATTGTGTCTCGAGACATCCAAAACTGACTGATATCAAGAGAAATTAATCTGATTATGGCATTACTGCCAAAGCACATTGGACAATGTCCTTGATGTGTTGAGACCATTGCAAGATCTTGAAAAGATGGTCTTAAGACCAAGATCTTGTCTGGAGACACTGACTTACCTCCAGTAGAGAAATTAATCTGATTATGACATTGAGACCAAGACGTGAATAAACACGAGATGGTCTGGAGACCAAGATCGTGTCCCGAGACGTCCAACACTGACTGATATCCAGAGAAATTAATCTGATTATGACATTGAGACCAAGACGTGAATAAACAAAAGACGGTCTTGAGACCAAGATCTTGTGTGGAGACACTGACTGATATCCAGAGAAATTAATCTGAGTATGACATCGAGACCAAGACGTGAATAAACACAAGATGATCTTGAGACCAAGATCGTGTCTCGAGACATCCAACACTGACTGATATCCAGAGAAATTAATCTGATTATGACATGAAACTGAGACAAAGACGTAAATAAACACAAGATAGTCTTGAGACCAAGATCTTGTCTGGAGACACTGACTGATATCCAGAGAAATTAATCTGAGTATGACATTGAGACCAAGACGTGAATAAACACGAGATGGTCTTGAGACCAAGATCGTGTCTCGAGACATCCAACACTGACTGATATCCAGAGAAATTAATCTGATTATGACATGAAACTGAGACAAAGACGTGAATAAACACAGATAGTCTTGAGACCAAGATCTTGTCTGGAGACACTGACTGATATCCAGAGAAATTAATCTGAGTTTGACATTGAGACCAAGACGTGAATATACACAAGATGGTCTTGAGACCAAGATGTTGTCTGGAGACACTGAATGATATCCAGAGAAATTCATCCAATTATGACATTGAGACCAAGACGTGAATAAACACAAGATGGTCATGAGACCAAGATTGTGTCTTGAGACGTCTAACATTGACTGATATCCAGAGAAATCAATCTGATTATGACTTTACTCCCAAAGCAAATTGACAATGTCCTTGATGTGTTGTCTTGACATTGGACAACATTGCAAATCCAGATTTTGGTTTATAGCTTTTTTTTTGGAAGTGCAAACCTTTAGCTTCCACATCTTTGAAATCATCATCAGAGCTCCACTGGGGTGTATTATCCCACTGTGACAAACATACTAATTGAAGTGACACAGTTTTGCCATGTAGTGCCGACCAAATGCTGACAAAGACTGAAATAATTCTCACATAGGTGATTGGAACCCTAAAACTATGGGTTTAGATTTTCGCTTTTATATTCAAATGGCTCAAGTTATAAATGCTGCTGTCGTTCTGGTCAACTGCAGGTTTGAATCAATGTTCGATGATATGTTGGTCTAAAAAGAAAGGTACCTATTTTTGAGAATAGTTCAGATTCAGGTGTTGTAGAAATAGGTCATACAATAATTGCTGAATGGCGTCTTGTTGCTTACAACACAACAAACTCTTTGTAAAGATACCGTTAAAGTTTGGGATGAGTTAGTTGGTGTATCAACACAAATATTATCTTCAGCTAGGTTTCTGTTCATGTAAATTGAATACATTTACGTTATTATTAATGTTTCCATCCCTGAATTTTTACATTATCAGAATGAGATCATATTTCCTGGTAGCTATTTTGATCATATGTGTGGTGCTCTGGCATAATGAGCGGAAAGTCGGGATTGAAGATTTTGAATAAATGGCGGCTAAAGTAAAAATATGATGAAAAGATCAAATTTCGTGTTTTGCCATAAAACAAATAAATGCATTAGTGTTAACCTATATTTCGCATTTTGAAGGTCAATTACGCTGGGAAGTGTAATTATTCATGGGTAATTGATCGCGTTTTGGTATTATACACTATAGTAAACAGTAACTTTAAAATCGATTTGCGACAGTTTTTTACTGCCAGATTTTGAGTGGACTGCCTTGTATTTCTATCTCTAAATGAAAATTGTAGAAAGAAAGTATGACATATTATATGTCATTCGAAAGCTGAGATTATAGAAAATTAAAATATGCCATAAACTCAATTTTGAAAATCGTGACTTTCCGCTCATTTTGCCAGAGCACCACTCATATGACTGACCTTATATCTAAATAATGGCTGAAATGAGCAACTTGAAATTAAAATACATGTTAAAAGACCATAAGTTTTCTATGACATTGACAAGCTTACATATCTAATTGACCATGCACCATGAACGCAGCGTAAAGGCAGCCTCTTGTCATTTTATTTTTAATGAAATATTTGAAAAGACAATGTTATGAAAAAGGTCACTTCAATGAACTTAACATGATATCCTTAAGTCGCACAATGGTTGCCACTGACTGCATGGGGATATAAATGCATGGGATCAAAGATCTGTAAAAATATTCTTCTTTTGATAGTTCTTATACTCTATAAATGTTGAAGTATGCAACAAGCAACCGATTAACGCACATAAACCAATATGACCATACGGGGAAGTAAATTAGTCTATATTTCTCGGATCATAACAACGTACCAAATCTTGCTGAATATTCAAACAAACTTATGTTCAATGTTTGTCCATGTTGTAGCAACAAAGTTAGCCCAAAATGAAACCAAAATCTTGAACTTGTCATTCAATATTAATACCTAGTGATTTGGTCTTAATCAATCTTAATCAATATAACCTTTTACACAATACAAAACCACCAGTTCAAAATGTTGTAGAATACAAATGATATGCTATGGATCTTGAAACAGAGTCTGTTTGCTTAATGTTGCATACTTCAAGATTTATATAGAAACCAAATATTTTTTTTTTCACATGTCAACTTGGTTTTCGTGAAATGTAACATTGAAATTGTTATAAAGCAAACATAAATATTATCAAATACAACTTTTTATGAACATCCATCATAACTTTGAAAGTATTTTAAAATGTATTGAAAAATATGCCACATTTACAACTCATTCCTGGTGACGGGTCACATTTAACCAACTCTCACAAAATGAGAGTCACCAATTAATAACCTGCGTAATAGCGCGATCCAATCTAATAAGATTATTTCTACTTTTACGCAAACAACTGAGCAGTCATTATCAGGTAACAATGACTTCTTATAATGACCTGTGTTACGCGATGATTGTCATGCCTGGAATGATCAAAATTCTCCTATAGGGATAAGTAAGAAATAAGTTGAATAAAGTATTTCTTTATAAAATTACGCATAAAAGGCATGAAAATGTCGAAAGATGGTTATTAATGCCAATAATAACTTTGCACTATCTTTTAATTTGGTCAATGTTTAAAATTGTCGGTGTTTGTTTTGTGCCTCGGTACTCTTCTTCAGGAGCTATGCTCCCTCAGAAAAGTACCTCGGCCCAAAACAAACACCTCTGATTTTAAACAATGACCTCAAAAAAGAAAGTGCTCAGTTATTATTGTCTAATTCAGATATATTGCCTCTTTAACATAAAACAATGGAAAATATATTAGCTGCTTCAGAGTTAAGATGCAATCACATAGAAGTATTTGGTATTCGCTAAACGCTATTCGATGGCTATATCTTATATAAGGATGGCGAGCTATACATTTTTTTCCAAAAAGTGCCCTCTTATGTGACCCAGTAGCATCAAATAAACGTGTTCGATTGAATATATAAGCGTGCCCAAGTGAAATCGTGCAACGTATACCAGAATAGTATAGTTCTATGTGATCGCAGCCTTACAATAATGTAACAAAATAATCATGAGTACCAAGTCTCAGTATTTACAATACAAAACACCATCTATGGTTTCCTTATGAGGGCCTACATTTGCATTGCATCGTGGGAAAATGTTGACATATGTGACCCGTCACAGCAAAAGGGTGCACTTATCAGTCTGCACTTGTGTTTGATTCACAAACATAATTATTATTATTGAAGTCATTAAAAAGTCATGAAGAACAAATTACAATTAAACCAAGCGCATATAAAGCCAGTCATATCGAAAGGTACCTTGAGGTCGGCATAGTAAATTATGAGATACGGGCCATTGAAGATGAACATAATCAACAATCACGTCCAAGGTTGAATTTCTAATTTTGTCAGAAACGTTACCTTTGAAGTGTATTCTATCATATTAATCAGGTTCCAACACCTAAAACATTAGACAAATGCTTTAAAAACCGAGATAAAAATCCTCCATTCAAGTTTTGCCAGTACAGAAACTTTAAACTCGATTTTCTCAGAACTATAGTTTTCTGAATCAGCCCGATGCCTTTTACCAATTTGGAGGTAACTTTGCAATCGAACATCCAATAACCAAAAGCAAGGTGTCATTTTAAAGCTTAAAATATAATCTTTCAGATGAGACCAAAATCAATATTCATTTTGGGACCCTTAAGGTTCCTTTCGATATGACGGGTCACATATTGTATTTATGTAGTGGACAACTTGTTTTGTATGTCTGGTGTGGTCAATGGTCTGTGTGGCTGAAAATATTAAAAATAGAAGGGATGACCCTTGACCCAGGCATGAGAATGATTTTTCATGAAAATATATGAATTTGGTAAAATTTAATCAAAAAACACTAAAATGATTAAATCAAGTCCCAAATTATCTGAATTTGGATGATTTTAGATGAAATCAGATAATTATTAGCCCTTGTTCAGGGCTGTTCAATTGATCAGTTCAATTTCTAGCATACCGTGTCGTGTATGGTCTGAGTCTCCTCAAAAGCCGGTAACAGAGAGTCAGTTTAAAAACAGCAAAGTATTATAGGGGTCTGTGGGAAATAAAATATTGCAAAACTGACATAATTAGTGTTGATTCAAAAACGTCCCATTGAAATTTGTTATCAATTTTTGCTCCAAATTTGCGCAAAAGTATGTTCTTTCTCCAGTCCGACCACTTGTTCCGCCCCAGGCTGGAGGCATTTTACCTCTAAACTGACCCTGAAAGCAAACCCAAACCATCCTTAGACAAATTCCACATAATTCAATGAGACTACACCACAATACACCTGTTTGTACTATACAAATAGCCTTGAATAGTAATTTTGAAGGGCAAAGGCAGTGAGTTCAGTTATAGTTCACTGTTATTTATTGTTAGTTATGACGTATAGTATACGTCATACACCTGAGCTGACCAGTAATTTATGACGTATACCATACGTCATATGACTGAAAAAGGTTAACAAAATAAAAAATAGGGTCACTGACCTATTTTTAATGAAAAATTAGATGTCATTTTTTGCTTCAATCACTATTCTACATATACTGTGCATGCATATTGTGGCACGAAATCAATTAAGTGAGTACCAATATACGTGGACCAGACACCTTATGGTGAGTTTACACTGTGACGACTGAGTAACTTCAACGGAGGGCAACGTATTTGCAACTAAAAGGTTGTAACCGAAAACGACTGTTAGTAACGATAGTGTGCGTAGCTAGCAGCCTGTGTGAGCGTTAACTGACTTTAACTAACGATGACGGGCGTAACATTCAAAACTGCAATTCAAATTTGCAGGTCTACGTTGCTTGGCGTTACCCCAAGTAGTCACAGTGTAAATGCACCTTTACGACATAAATTCTGTTGACAAAAAAGGTCAAATATCTGTCAACAGAAAATTCTTACAGCACAAAATACAACTAGGATCAAAAGTTTATATTATCATTTAGTAAAACCAGAAACATACAAAGTTAAAACAGTTTTAACATGTTGACATTTAGTGCCAATGATTCAAGGTCCACTGTGTGAGAAACATCAGTTCCGGAAAGGTGGTAATTCATTCACGGTAATCAATTCATTTACTGTAAAGGAATTCCTATAATATACAGTGAATGAATTCATTTATTTTTAACTTTAAATTGGTTTTTAGAGCAAGCTTTGAACATGGAGAATATTTTAGAGTATTTTCTTGTTGAATGGGACCTATTCTAAAAATCTAATGATGAAATTTTGAATTCTATCTGCCAATTGTTTTTTTTTTCAGTTTTGTTTTTATATTCAAATTGCATTGGCAGATAGAATTCAAAATTTCATAGCTAAATAAGTAGAACAGGTCCCATTCAACAAGAAAATGCTTGAAAATGTTCTCCGATGTTCATCATAGATTGCTCTAATAACGATTTAAAGTTAAAAGTTATTTCACTATGGAATTCCTCTACAGTAAATGAATTCATTGCCGTAAATGAATTACAACCTTTCCCGCACTGACATGCATCCTTTGGTCAAGACCATGATGATACACATCAAATGGTCAAAACTTTCTGTTTTAACCCTCGTCTACCCAGGCTATTTTTTGTAACACGTCTACCCAAGGGGGGGGGTTGTTGCAACCCCCACCCCTAAATTTTTGGAACGGAACCCCCTATGAACTTGGTTTTGCTATTAATAGATAGGTATGGTCCTCCCCTATCCAATGATACCAAGATCACAAAAATCGGCCAAGGCGTTACGTAATTATGACGTCATAAAGGTCGAAAATCAGAAAAATCAGGATTTTGGCAAAAATGGCCACCCAAATCAAAATTTTGCTATAAAAGTTCTAAATGACCGATTTTCATCGGGTTTTTTGCTAATAAAGAAGGGAAATGATAATTCTAACATACCCTGCAAGTTTCAGCTTCATAGCATGCAAATATTTTTCAAAATGGCGACTTAAAATTTTCCGGGGCTTCACCAACCCCCCCCCCCCCTACACCCCAACTTTGACGGCCTACCCTAACCCCACCTTAGGTGGTACCCCCCTAATTTTTTCATCAAAATGACCGCAAAGGATGTAAAAGAGATTACCCAAATGCCTGGGGTCAGTTGCTTTTGCGTTTTTATGCAGCGGGGAAAAAAACGTAGGGGGGGGGTCCCCCCCCCCCTGGGTAGACGAGGGTTAACTGTGACATTTTCTTTTTGCCATGACGGCACAAATCAATGGTACATGTAACTCATTTAGTGATGCACACATTCCATGTGCTAAATCCTCATCATGACTTATTTCCAACACAATTTTTTAATCTTTAAATTTGTAGCCATTTCAACAACTCACTGTATCTTCTTATGCGGGAACGAGCAGTTGTTGATTTGTGATGAATCAACAATTGATATTCAAATAAGAGCGTCATGCACGGCACAGCGTACATGGAGGTGCGTTTACGCAGTACACACAAGTCGACGCACTGTTCATCCCGCGTCAGAATTTGAGGACTGGTATTTGGGTACAGTGAAAAACGATAAAGCAACAAACATTGAAAATGTTGCATTTTACATCAGATTCTGCTAAATATTTTTTTTATGAAGATGAATATTTGTTAACTTGAAAACATTTAGAATTTAATTCATTTTCAGGAAAATTTTTGTTTTTGAAAGCTATTCAAACACACTACAGAGTTGTTCATCGCCAACACATGGATGCATCATTGTTGATTGGCAATGAACAACTCTACTCCATGAGCAACATAAGATGGCAGGGAATCCAGATACCCTTTAAAATGCCCTTGGTGAATACGCTTTAAATTAATAGCATTGACATATATGATAGTTTACATACAATCACTGAAACAGAGGGCCATGGCATTTCACCAACTTTGAGCAGTACAATCCTTCAACAACCACTTTGCTCTTAGAAATATTTAAAATAGGAAATGGTACCACTACTAATATTTATTCCTAAAGCCTCTCGGTATTTTATAAATGTTAATTATAACACCAGAAGAGATATGTCCTTTATTTTGTACTTTTACATACTTGTATTTGAAATAAACTAGCACATCTACAAAATACATGCAAATTTCTAGCAAATCTACAAAATATATGCACACAATGACCTCATGAATCTTAACACATAATCTGACTTAATCAGATCGACTCCTGCATGCCTTGAATAACTGTATGAGCAACTAAAAGCAAGCTTTTCTTGTGTGGATCCATTGCTTTTTGGAAACTGTTTGGTCTACTTCTAAACTATGTCATGTGCTTGTCATAACTAGATACATGGTAGAATAATAGGATTATCATATTCATGTCTGAAATATTATGCAACACAATCAAGAGAAATGAGGCAAATGGCAATAATTTTCAATTTTGTTTTTCATTACTACCTAATAGTGCATTATAAATGCTACATTTTGATCCAAACCCAATCAGAATCAGTCACCTTGTTCCAGAGTGATGACAATTATCTGAACTTAAAAACAACAAAAAACAAAAGAACTTTCTACCTTAATTAAAATCAATATTTTGGACCCTGACTCGAATTAAAATCAATATTTTGGACCCTGACTCGTTCCCCTTGATCATGTCACATATGTGATGACTGACCCCAAAAAGGGGGACTTTGCGACAGAACACTTTTCGAGAAGCTGACGAAAATAGGCAGCAAAAAATAAAGAAAATAATAAGAATTTCCAGCAGATTTTCTGTTGTAAAATTTGATCGCCTTGATCAATTTCAACAAGTACGATGTCACGTTACAGCTTAGAAAATGTTGTAAGAGATGAAATGATAAAATCAAAATTGATATCATCTGCAAAGTCCCCCCTTTTCGGGGTGATCCATCACATATTTTAAACAATAATAATAATATTTTTCTAACTTTTTGTCCCTATTCTTTCATCTCAGTGTTTCCGCTAAGGCAGTATGGCGTGCCATTGGTGCAGGAGCGGTGAAAATTGGCACAACAAGTTTCTAAAAATGTGTGAGAAACTTCAGAGAAAGATATCTTTTTAGCTTTATTGAGCCAATTTTCAGCCACAGCTCATGATTTGGGCGCAAGCACCTCTTAAACTTTGTCAAACTTGCTCGAATTGGCACAAGCTCAAAAACCTTAGCGGAAACACTTGGTAACTACAATTAGAGATGAGTTCACCTGCCATTTTCAAAACCATTATATAGAATCCTTGCAGCATGCATCTTGTATCCATAGGTTTTGGTTAAGAAGCGCCCTCTGGAAGAAAGTCTTGCTTCTGTCTGGATCATAAAATATGTCAGCTTTGATAGCTTTCATTCCTCTGTATTACGAGTCCTGTGTTCTAACCGCTCGGCCATGCTCCCCTCATATAGCTTTTGTTCCTCTGTATTACGAGTCCCGTGCTCTAACCGATCGGCCACGCTCCCTTCATATAGCTTTTGTTCCTCTGTATTACGAGTCCCGTGCTCTAACCGCTCGGCCAAGCTCCCCTCATATAGCTTTTGTTCCTCTGTATTACGAGTCCCGTGCTCTAACCGATCGGCCACGCTCCCTTCATACAGCTTTTGTTCCTCTGATACCTCGACTATTAAAGTTAGTATCATTTTATATGGAATGTCTGAAAAAAGTATATAAAAAGCATTGAATTAATTGAGATGAGTTAAATACTTATTTAAATCACTTGCAATTTTCAAACATGATTTTACAATATAATATCACAAGATAATTAAAATACATAAAAATAAAATATTCAGAAACTTAATGAATATTTACATGCATTATAAAAATACTCAAACAAGTTGCAAGCAATTAAGGATAAATGAATGGGCTTAGTAAAACCCTAAACACAAAGTGATTAATTATCCTATATAATAACACAAACATTTACATGAATACAGTGATAGGCTAGCATCAAATGAAAACATGTTTTAACAGGTCAATTGTAAGAATTTCTCACTATGAATGGGCCGTAAAATGGAATGATCATCAGCAAATTGGAATAAAGGAGAAGAAACCACACTATTTATTTCATCAACAAATAAAGAAAACAAGATGGGACCTAAGACTGAGACCTTGTCGAACATCAGAAGTTACCAAAGTTATCAGCAAGTTGTGATCTACTTTATCAAAAGCAGAGCTAAAATCCAAAAATACACCATCAACAAGGTTACACAAATGAGCATCAAGAGATTTACTTAAGAGATGAAAGAACTTTGAGAGCATTTGCTCACAATTTCTACCCTTGTGATACAGCCCTCCCAAGTAAAATAAATAATATATAAACAGTTTTTATTTCAACCTCTATGGTGACCTGCAGTCAAATTGCTAGAATTTTAATTAACAGTATTAAACACACCTCATCAGAGGCACAGAGCCAAAATTGAAACAACTGTGCAACACGCAACATCCCCTTCAAGGCAATGAGGATATAAAGTGCCTTGCCCAAGGACACAACTTGTTGGCACGAGTGGGGCTCGAACTCACACCCAACATAGAGAGCGCCTTTATAATAATCTGATTTAATAAATCTTTTCTATATGTCATTCCATTATACAAATCCTTGCATAACAGAAAATCCTTGACATACTGATAAATTGAACAATTATTTTAATGCTAACCCACCACAGTCCAACAAAACACAACAAGCATAAAGGCCTAAAAATGGGGAAAAAGTGTGCTGAGTCCAAATACAATATCAATCATGGGTGTAGAAATGTACAGAATTACATCATGGGTAGATCTGTACATACTTCTATAGCATCTTTTATCATACTACTAGACCCCAGGTAGAGATCCTAGTTCCAATCCCGCAGAACCAACTTTTATTTAGGACAAAAAAAGCCAGTAAACAGCAATGCTGATGGCATCAGTGACATTAAATACAGAGCAAGTAACATAATAATTTAACATAACATAATTTATTCTTCTTTCCACATATGCAATAAGACAGTATATAAATCTAGAAAATATACATATCATTTATACAATAATGCGGAGGAGGACTGGAAAATAGGCCGAAGGCCTGTCTGGTTCCAGACTCCTTTGAAAGTTTACATATATAATTTTATAACTAAAGTGATAAAATGAATTTAGTATTGAGAAACAAGATATTTCTTGTAATTACTTTTGAAACATTTAATATTATCAGAATTTTTAATTTTATCAGAGATATTGTTCCAAACTTCCACTCCATTATAAGAAATTGACTTCTTACCAAATTCAAGTTTATTTTTAGGGTATTTAAAGTTATTGGCAAATCTAGTATTATAGTTATGAGTATCTGCATTAGTTATAAACATTAGGTTAAAAGTTGAAGGTAAGATATTATTACTGTATTTATACATAAATGTTCCAATATTCAATTTACAAAGCTCATCAATTTTCAGTTGATTATATTTAATGAAGAGTGGATTTGAATGGCTTCTGAATTCACTATGACTTATTGCTCGCAAAGCCCGTTTTTGCAAAATATGAAGCCTTGTTTTGGCTGATATACCGGCACTGCTCCACGCTGTGATTCCATAGTTTATGTGTGAAAGCACTAGCGTATTATAAAGACTGAGTAGTGCTGTTTCTGGGAGAAAATTGTTCACCTTAAATAACATTCCAATGCTACTAGAACATTTTTTAGTAAGTTGATTAATATGGTTTTCCCATGTAAGATTTTCATCTATGGTTATACCTAAAAATTTACATGCATTAACACATTTTATTTCAACATTTTCAAGTGACAGTTTTAATTTATTTCTATACTGGTTTGTTTTTATATGAGTGCCAAATAACATGACATTTGATTTTTTAGTGTTAAGTGATAGTTTATTTGACTGGAACCATTTGTTTAGTTTAAAAAGTCCATCATTCATAATATTATTTAGTGTGTTAATATCTGTATGTGACGTGAAAGCACTTGTGTCATCTGCATAAAGTATTAAAGATAAGTTAGGAACAGAATTTGGAATATCATTTACATAAATTATAAAACCTAAAGGTCCTAAAATTGACCCTTGAGGCATTCCAGTGTTAATTAATTTTAATTCAGAATTATGACTGTTGTAATCAACAAATTGCTTTCTATTTGATAGGTAATTTCTGAACCACTCCAACGCTAGACCTCTTATTCCATAATGAGCCATTTTATCTAAAAGAATATCATGTTTAATTGTGTCAAATGCTTTGGAGAGGTCCAGAAATAAACCGGCTGTTATTTCATCATTATTTGCTGCTTGCACTATTTTATTAACAAGTTTGATTATTGCCATATTAGTTGAGTGTTCTGGTAATAATGCGCATTCAATATCAAACACACAAAAACCATAGAAACCGACTGCTGCTTGTTGTAGCATGAGGGATACCAAACTTCAGAGAACATTTCATTTTTACATTTGGGTAAATTTGAACTGCCTCACCATCAATGTGTATCAATATCAAAATCAATTGTGACCCTGTAAGAAATTTTGGTGTTCTCATGGATTGAAGTATGACAATATGTGCGCATATGTGTTAAATGTTATCAGGACTGCAAACTATCATCTTATCAATATTGGTCACACTCGCAATGTGCTGACTCCTGAATTATGAAGCCGCAAAACTCGCTGTTGTTACACTTATCACATCGTGCTGTGACTATTGTAATAGCATCTTGCTTGGTATAAGTAACACTTCCCTATAAAGTGGTTACAAAATATCCAGTGCACAGCAGCACGTTTGATAATTAAGGTATATCTTGAACGGCTACACATGTCAGAAAATTTGCTATAAAGTGAATAGATTGGGGAATGTGAACCAAAACCTATTTCCATTTAAAGAAAACCCTTCAATAGTAAGATTTAATAAGTTTTATAATATATGGCCAATTTCTTATTTTTTCTTTATTTTTTGAAAATTCCCTAGAAAATCAAATTCTCTCGTGGGCTTTTTGTCATAAAAATTTTTATTATCAAAAAAAGTGATTTTTAGTTCCTAAATTTAGCCTGACATATTTTCAAACACCTATACAATTTTTGAGAAACACTTTAATTTTAAAAGCCAACAACAGATTGTTGTAAATTTGATAAGCTGTCAATTGACACCTTGTTTAAAATTGAAGCATGGGAAGTATGAATGAAAATTCTGAGAAATCTTGCTATTCAGTGTTTCTAGAAATTAACGCAATAAAATTCAGGAAGTAGAAACATAAGAAGACTCCCATTCGTAAACGATGAAAGAAATTTCTTCAAAACAAAATTTAAAACAACCTGTGATCAGTTTTCAATGCGAAGAAAAAAAATAGTTTCATTTGTGAACCACTTCCACAGAAAAAAAAAATCTTTAGTAAATAGCATTTTTTTCCAGAAATTTGACAAATTTTGTGAATTTTTATATGGTGGCCAAATTTGACATGTACAAAGTAAATGGGAAATTGGAAAATAGCACAACTCAAATACGCTTTGCTGGAAAAAAATCAAAATTTGGACTACCTGCTTTTTTCATAATTTTTGCATTCTGTGAAAATTTAAACAAATTTTGGGCACTCACAAAAATTTCTGTAAAAATCCCATTTTCCACTTGTTTTAACCTATGCTAGCATGATATTAAGAAACAAAAACCAACAAGTCAAGTTGAAGCACAGGACAACTAGACTACTGTACATGAAGATAGCTTTTTTGGAACAATTTATCAGTCAACATCTGAGAGTCTTACAGATGTGTTTTAATGAAATAAAATCAACTTTGCACTAGGAAATGTATGTTTTAAAGATTATTTACACTGTACTGAATGCCACAAGAAATTTAAAATTGTCTCATCCCACATACACAGCTCCTAAAATTGGTCAGTCTACATACTATAGGCCTACTACTAATTTACAAAATTGAAATATTAAATGTATTGAACTGAGATCAGGAATTTGAGACAATTTCAAACCTTCTAGGAAAAGAGGGCAATCAGACCTATTATGTATAACCACTAACTAAGTGAAACTCACCAGATATGCAGGAATTTATAATGTTGTGAAGCAGGATGAATTGCTCGTATAAAGCGATGTACGCAGCTCGACGATAACGTAAAGCGTCAACTTGCCATAATTGTCCTTAAATTTGCTCTTTCTTTTCTCCCAGCTATTCCCAGCAGTCTGTTCCAAATGGCGACTTGTTGCTAGCTTTCGAAAAAAAAATGGATTTTCAAAGCTGCACGTGAAATTTGGATGGAATTTCGTCGCCACTGTCCGACGTCGCCAAAGCTGAAATACAATATACGAGAAAAAACGAATAAGAATACACTGCATGGACGGACAGACACACAGACAGATAGGCTAAGACATACCATTATGATCATGTAATTGGTGTACACCATCAGTACTGTACTGTACAATTTTATCTGTAAGCCTACTCAAATCCCATTTTTGTCTGATTTTCTTAACTCATTTTCCGGCTACATTTAGCAGTGCATTACGGTTGGAAATCGATTTCTGTGCTGTATATTATGTTCTTGCCCACCTGTTCTAGCCAGTATACTTATGGTCAAAACTTATGTCTTGAAATCACAACACTTCAAAATTCAGCAGCCTGATAGCGTACGTGTGTATGGGTTCATAATAACTCAATTCTCAACAATTTTTATTGAATTATACACTCTGAGAACAGAAAACTCACCTCTTTAGAAGAAGAGTCCACTAAAAGATGTAAATATTAAATGTTTCTTAGTGCATCAAAACAATTTTGAATTCACGCTGCATTTCAAACTGTGTCAAAGGTCACAGTACGGGCTCTCTGTACACCACAAAATAGCATGCCTATTCTTTTATATGTAAACGTAAGGTCAAAAATCATCATTTTTTGGCCAAATTAATGAATGGTTCTACTTCTTACCTTATTTTTCTTCAAGATTATGATGTATCCCATCAGATAAGATGCAATCTTAAGGGGGGTTACGGCTTGATTGCGCGGGAGCCCATCCTGGAATGTTGTCTGCAACTTCCGCCATATTTGTACAGTGCTTCCAGTTTGTCTGAGGGAAAAAAAGTAAAATGATTAAAAGTTGGTCAAATCATAGAATATGTGCATTGTTTGTGATTGGATGCCAATTATTAAGGAAACATTTGGGAAAAAATATTTATTCCAAAAATTTGGCCAACCCAAGGTGATTTTTATTTTTTTCAACACTTATTTTTAGGAACTAAGACAGTGATTGTTTTTAGGCCTGAGTTCAAAACACTTGGGGTTGGGCAATATTATTTTGTGAAATGCATCCTAGACTCACAAAAATTTCTTTAAAAATCCCCTTTTCCACTTGTTTTAACCCCTGCTAGCATGATATTAAGAAACCAAAACCGACAAGTCAAGTTGAAGCACCCGAGTGGGTCAACTAGACTACTGTACATTAAAAGCTATCTTCTGAAGATAGCTTTTTTGGAACAATTTATCAGCCAACATCTGAGAGTGTTACAGATGTTTTAATGAAATAAAATCAACTTTGCACTAGGAAATGTATGTTTTAAAGACTATTTACACTGCACTGAATGCCACAAGAAATTTAAAATTGTCTCATCCCACATACACAGTCTACATATATACTATACTACTAATTTACAAAATTGAAATATTAAATGTATTGAACTGTGATCAGGAATTTGAGACAATTTCAAACCATCTAGGGGGAGGGCAATCAGACCTATTTTGTATAACCACTAATTAAGTGAAACTCACCAAATATGCAGGATTTTATAATGTTGTGAAGCAGGATGAATTGCTAGTTGAAAGCCATGTACGCAGCTCCAAGATAACGTAAAGCGTCAACATGCCATAACTGTCCTTAATTTTGCCCTTTCTTTTCTCCTAGCTATTCCAAGCAGTCTGTTCCAAATGCCGACTTGTTGCCAACTTTCGAAAAAATGGATTTTCGAAGCCTGTAAAATTTGGATGGAATTTCGTCGCCACTGCCCGACGTCGCCATAGCTGAAATACAATATACGAGTAAAAGCGAATAAGAATGCACTGCATGGACGGACGGACAGACAGACAGACACACAGACAGATAGGCTTAGATAGATACCATTATATGATTATCTGATCATGTTATGGGTGTAACACCATCAGTACTGTGTATGATATACATCAAATCCCATAGATTTTCTTACTACATTTTCCGGCCACATTTAGCAGTGCATTACAGTTGGAAATCAATTTTTGTCCTATATATTATGTTCTAGCCAGTGTACTTATGGTCAAAACTAATGTCTTGAAATCACAACCCTTCAAAATTCAGCAGCCTGATAGCGTACGTGTGTATGGGTTCATAATAACTCAATTCTCCACAATTTTCATTGAATTATACACTCTGAGAACAGAAAACTCACCTCTTTAGGAGAAGAGTCCACTAAAAGATGTAGATTTCAAATGTTTCTTAGTGTATCAAAACAATTTTGAATTCACACTGCTTTTCCAACTGTGTCAAAGGTCACAGTACAGGCTCTATGTACAGGGTTCACGCCACAGAATAGCCTGCCTATTCTTTTACATGTAAAAGTAAGGTCAAAAATCATCATTTTTGGCCAAATAGCTCTACTTCTTACCTTATTTTTCTTCCAGATTATGATGTATCCCATCAGATAAGATGCAATTTAAGGGGGGGGGGGACTACCGGCTTGATTTCACGGGAGCCCATCCTTAAATGTTGTCTGCAACTTCCGTCATATTTGTACAGTACTTCCAGTTCGTCTGAGGGTGGAATAAAAAGTGAAATGATTAAAAGTTGGTCAAATCCTAGAATATGTGCATTGTTTGTGATTGGATGCCAAGGAAACATTTGGGAAAAATATTTATTCCAAAAATGACCAACCCAAGGTGATTTTTATTTTTTTCTACACTAGTTTTAGGAACTAAAACAGTGGTTGGTTTCAGGCCTGAGTTCAAACACTTAGGGTTGGGCGATATTATTTTGTGAAGTGCATCCTGCAGGACACCGGATAATTAGGGAGCAAAACCCCATTTTAGGGGTAAAACTGCAACGAGGAATTATTTTAACATGTCCTATCTATTTGGGTTCTATGGACCATAGGTAACAACACTAGGGTGGACACAAAATCAGTCACCTGCATGGGACCCTGCAGGAGGGGGTAAGAGTCATTGCAGGGGGAAATTTCAAAATTGGTCAAATTTTGTTTTAAACCATTTTAACATGTTCCATTCATCATAAGGAAGCAGAAAAAGTGTACTTTGACCCATATCTGATGAAGGGTTTTGAGATGTAACCAAAAACATGAAAGGTGATTAGGTCACATATTGGGCCCATGGGAGTCGAAAATTTTAAAAGTGTTCAATTTTGATATAAAATTGGATGGATTGAGTATGATACAAAAAGATATTGGTCGAGCTATGAGTTTTACGAAATATCGTGCGAGACGCATAGCGTCGAGCTCGATATTTCTAAACCTCATAGCGAGACCAATATCTTTGAGTATCATGCAAAAAAATCCATCCAATTTTATCATTATTATGTTCAAAATCTGATATTTTGTATTCTGTCCGATATCCCTGTCCGATTTTTTTGTAAATCGGACAGCTCAGAACATAATAATGTTCAAAATTGTCTCAAATTGTTCGTCTTGCAAAACTGTCTATGTAAAGTAATATTTTCCAACGTCTTCCAATCTTTTCTATGGTATCAAGAAAAACTCCTTATTTCCAATTGGTGCAAATAACAAAAAACTTTATGTGGACCTGTAACCATAGCAACAGTTGATCGTAGACATTGAAAAATATTACTTTATATAGACAGTTTTGCAAGATGAATGAATAACTTGAGACCATTTTGAACAAAATCTGACACTTTTGAAATTTTTGACTCCTATAGACCCATCTCATAACCCTTGGTTTGACCTTTCATGTTTTTGGGTATAACTCTTAAAGCATTCATCAGAGATGAGTCAACATATACTTTTTCTTGTTCAATATGATGAGAGGAACATGTTAGAATGGTTTTGAACAAGATTTGAATTTTCAAATTATCCCCCTGCAATGACTTTTATTCCCTCCTGCAGGGGTCCCATGTAAGTTGTAACATACTGATTTTGTGTCCACCTTAGTGATGTTACCTATGGTTCATAGCACCCATCTATATAGGACACATTAAAATAATTTTTCGTTTCAAGTAAACCTGTTTTGCTCCCTAGGTATTAGCTGTTAAAGCTTATGTGATTGGTTTTATCCACCTGACAATGCATTGTACAAATGGGTCATAAGGAATTGTTTTAACAATTCCTTATGACCCATTAAAAGGCATTGTGGAATTTTGTTTTGCAAATTTGATAATGCGTTTTTACAATATGTTGCTCGCTCACGGCTTCTTTTCAAATTTCATGCTAAAATAAACCTTGGTAGTTTTATCACGTTGTGACAATGCATTGTGGAATATTTGTGACATGTTTAATGCGACAATATGTTATGACCTTGATGGCTTGCCATAGTCATTAATTTAGTTTTCAGGCTGGCATTTCACCTTCATGGATCCAGATACAGAAACTTGGAGGAGATGTGAATGCATGAAGTTACGGAAATTTTGAGGTGCTTATTTTAACAGTATCACAAGATCTTGCTTAAAATGTTCTTAAGTGATTGAAGGATGTCATACAGGGCAAGCATACTGAAGAATCAGGCCTGATCACACCCAGTAAACAGCGGGGGCACCAGCATCTCATTTCTGGGAGGCAAACAGGGGGGCAAGAAAAATTTCTGGATGGTAAAATTTTTGTTTATTTTGCTAAAATAATGATATTTAATACTGAAAAACGTGCGAAGCGTGAAAAAAAATCATACATTTTATGTCAAAATGATCAATTGAAAAAGGTAAAATTGAGAGAATTTTGCGCCAAAAAGCTTCTGAAGCGGGGGGGGGGGGGGAAATAAATATATTGGAGGGGCAAATGCCCCCCTTGCCCCGGTGGTACCGCCGCGCCATTGCTGGTAAACAATCAAGATCTTAAACAGGAGCATCAAATCCGTAGCATGTACATTGTTGAGAAATAATCTTTGTGATGCCCAGTTTATCATGTCTGCCACCCTTTCATTCAACCAAAAGTCTTCAATAAACAAATTAAGTAACAACAGGTATCAAAAGGAGGGCCTGTACTTGCACAGGTCGGAGTGACCACTTTCCCTTTTGATTTTGTTTTTGGTGAGGTGATTGCCAAGTCTCCTCCACGAGTCTATTACCTCCTCAGATTGATGGTACCCATTTGACACCTGGGTAGGAGGAGCACATGACGGTAAGTATCTTTCTCAGGACACTACACACACTGTGCACTAGATTTGAACTAACAACACTCAATGTTGTTATGCCGAAATCGCATGATATCGAGTCGAATGATTTAACTTGCGCGATCTGTAGCTAGGGCCATTCAGCAAATTGAATATTTATTAAATCATGCATGATGCTCTGTGATCCTAGAGGAAGAGCTTAATATATGGTTTCAGCTTGCTGTGCTTCAGATGATCATGTTGTACAAATGTAGCACTGTTGAATAATCCAACAGCTGTTATGCCGAAATCGCATGATACATGTCATCTAGCAATTTCGGCAGAGCGGATGCTGAAATCGCGTGATATCGGTGAATCACCAATTTCCGGTTTTATATCGTACAATTTGTGCGCTATATCCAGCTTGTAACCATTGAGGTAACAGGCTGCGTTGCACAAGATCGAGTCGAATGATTTGATTTCGTACGTGATAGTTGTGCTGTCAGGTATTTATATTTGTCTGTAACTTTTTGTTGTAATCTAGGGAAGGACCTTTAACAGTCCTTATTGGCCTTCCGGTCCTATCCTCCATAATTCTGTTCTGTTTCCATGTTATTTTTTTATGTATTTTTATGGAAAATAAATGAATCTGAATTGAATTAAAATATTCATAGAATACGTAATGGTATCGCAAATTCGGCAGTGTTGATGCCGTAAGTGAATGATCGCTCCAAACTTCGATGCCGAACAGCAGTGATCATAGCATATCATACGTCATTGCAAAATAAACAAATATGATTTAATTGCGCTTTTGTACTAAAACAGTAAGTACACGATGGAAAAGCAATATTTTGTCGAAATCACGTGATTTCGGCAAAAAAATGCCTGCCGAAATCACGTGATCTCGGCAGACAAATTTTGCCAAAATCACATGATTTTGGCATCACTTTGCCGTCATCACGGGATCTCGGCAAGCGTTTATCGAAATCAAGTGATCTCGGCCATCACGCGATTTCGGCGTAACATAGCTAGCAGCTCCGATCGCTGGCCATCGGCAATATCAAAACATGCTCATGAATAATAAAAGAATACGTAATGGTATCGCGAATTCGGCAGTGTTGATGCCGTAAATGCATGATCGCTCCAAACTTCGTTGCCTAACAGCCGCGATCATAGCATATCATATGTCATAGCAAAATAAACAAATATGATTACCAGATGATTTCATAATTTTCTGAATGCAGGCTGGTTAAACGCATGCGCTTTTGTACCAAAACAGTAAGTACACGGTGGAAAAGCAATGTTTTGTCTAAATCACGTGATTTCTGCAAAATTTTTCTGCCGTCATCACGTGTGTTCGGCAAGCGTTTGCCAAAATCGCGTGATCTCGGCCATCACGCGATTTCGGCGTAACAGTGTCCACTGATTAAGAGTCACAGACTTGTACTGCTAAACCATGCCCCTGATGTCATGCATGATAATGAATATAGTTCTTTAAAAACAGAACAGGCATTGTAAGATTTTTTTTATTTAGAGCTATAACTAAATGATGAGGTGTCAGATGAAATATAGAGTTAAGATAAGACCACAGTTCAGTTAACCCTGGCAGTTTGTTAAAAAAATATAGAATTTAAATTTTTTGCATAATTTGATACCTTACCATATTATCTTCAATTACAACAATCACATGGTTGTTGGCAGGAAAATAAGGATCTAGATACGATTTATGTTTTTTTCAGGATTGCATGCCTTGATGTGCGTGTCTCTTGCGGGGCAACAAATGTTATGTGGTCATCTTTTTTGAGGTGAGGCCCATTTGCGTTTCATCTCACTCACTTCATCCATACCGCACTCCTTCCTGGTTATCGTTGATTAGAGTTGATAAATACCTTTATTTGGCTAATATTTTTGATTGATTTTATAGACTAATATATTATCTTCAAAATCATACCAAAATTATGACATATCATACGATTATTGAAAAGTTGTGACGAAATTTGATGCACAATGTACATATTTCATCCATATCAACCACATTTATGTCTTTTTTCATCTCTGGCTAAATTAGCTCATTGACTTTTAACTTGTTAAAAGCGTTAATATCAACTTTATTCGGGTTAATTCCAACTTATTTTTGATAAACAATAACTAGCCTTTAAAATCATATAAGATTGGTGACGCTTCAATGGATTTTCAAGGAGATATGACAGAACAATTATTCATGCACAATTTTCATGATGCCTCAACCTCACCCTCAACCTCACACGACTCCACCCTTGGCTAGGTAGCTTTAACGGGTCATTAAGCTTAATTGATCACTTCATTTGGATGTTATTCTTAATTTCTTGAAAGTCAAATAAATTGTCTTGAAAATCATACCAAAATTATGACATTTCATTTGATTGTTGAAAAGATATGACAAAAATTGATGCATAAATCACTCTCCATGTAACAAATCCACCCTTTATGGGTAACCACATTAAAAAGGATGACCTTGTGTGTGTGAAGGTGCTGCATTGTTATTCTTGCATGTGCATGTTTTTTGAAATCCTGAAGTATTATCGTCAAAATTGTAATAATTGAACATTGATATTGTTTTGAAAAGGCAGGCCTACAACCCAGATTTGAAAATTGGTACAGTGCAACAGGCCTTATTTTTCCTAACCTACCGATCGATGCTTAAATAACAACTACTCGTTTGAATTTAATTTAAACATTCTTTCATGCATAATATTTTGAATACACTTGGAAGATGTAAATTATGTAGAAATTATAATTTTCAGTATCATTATTTGCATATAATTAGCATATATAAGTCATAGTGAATTCAGAAGCCATTCAAATCC
>JXSR01S075052.1:4377-15905 GCA_000969725.1 Ophiothrix spiculata | reverse complement strand
CTAGAAATCAAATTGGAAACCTGAGGAATCTAGTGGAGAAAAACATGGAATTCCAGCAGCCTTTATTTCTCTGCTTCATAGACTACTCTAAGGCATTTGATTGTGTCCAGCATTGAAAGCTGTGGAACATCATGATTGAGATGGGCTTCTCGACACATATAGTAAACCTAATCCGGACCCTATATAGTGGACATAAACCACGGTGCAATTAAAAGTAAAGTTTTTGTTCAAGGAAACAAGAAGACGTAAACTGACCAGGGCTGGGGGACTCAAATTACAGAGGTTGTGGGTTCGAGCCCAGGACGGTTTACATCACTTTCTTTCTGTGGGCAAAAAACTTTACTCTAATTGTCTCTAAAAGTCACGTTAATCCATTGGTACGGTTTTAAAAAATCATCTTGATTAGGGTTTTGCAAGGAAGCTTATCATCTTCAACAGGGCTCCAAGATGTTTTTAAATTCAGTTTTTGAATGCAGGAGGAACTAAAACCGTAGTACCCGGAGAAAAACCTGCGGAAGAGAGCATGGACTGAAAACCAAATGCACATAAAGCGCCAGGTGTGGGAAACAACCCGGGACTTCATTGGTGCATGGGCAAATTATGTCATGGGACTCTCAGAGTTGCCTCATGACCTGGCTTAAAATTGTTATAAAGCAATGTTTTTCTCAATTTAAAGTACTGGACATGCATGACAATTATGTTGACTGGTCAATTTTCCTCAGGTTTGGCAATTGTGATAACAACAATCACACCTGTCTTTGTGAAATGCAGTACGTCATGTACAATACAGAGTACAAATTGGATATCGGTATATAGCAACTTAATAAAGATTTAGGGTTCTTGTATTTAGTAAGGTGATGTGGATTAACCAAAAACTGTTAAGGATCATGGTACGAATTTTAAAGCTGAATCATGTTTCGTATACACATAAATGAAAATGTGTCAGGTAACTATAAATAAAATAAGTACCGGTATAGGCAGCTCTGACATACAAAATTGCTATAAAAGCAAATGGTTTAATGGACTTAACTGAAATTTGAAGCTGGTACACCTTTGTTAGTAATCTTTAATATGAAACTTAAAACAAAATTAGGCAAAAATTAGACCATGCTCCTTTGAGTGTATTTCTTACCTTTAATGATATGTTGTCATTTCAAAATGATGGTCATCAACCATTCTCATAGTACATTTTCAACATGCTGAAAAGAGAATAGAATGTGAAAAAAAAATTTACTACATATTTTTTTACATGAATCATAGAACACGTTTATAGCAATATCTTACCATATTTTCCATGAATTTGATGCCATATGAAAGCCCATATTTTCTGATTCTAAATCTAAAATTTCACCTCCAAATAGTTTCGGAGATAAAGCATGAAATTAGACTTAAATGAAATGTAAAATTATTTGGTATACCTATTTTCTATTTCTTGTGTATTTACATAACAGCCTCATCCCCAGGGTTGCACACTTTCTTTTGCCTCTCAAGAGAAAACAAGAAGCAAGCTGGGGTTAAAATATCACAATATGCATTTCAGAAGTCAAGATTAATTATTTAAAGTAAATTACACACATGCTAAGATATCATGAACCTACATCTTTAAGCTTTATTTAGAACATTTCTATAAGTTTTTAGTGGAATCTATAGGCTAGTCCCTTTAAAGGGGCAATTCAAGATCATTTTTATCCTCAAGGTCACCTCAATCAAAATTGAGTTTTCTAGCTAGGAAGGATCCTTGGCTGGTATACGTTACAATGCCCAAACCATTTTTCAGATGTGCTTGCATTTTTTGAGAAAAGTGATATAATGTGTCATTTTTAATTTTTGTCGGGGCCCCAACAGTATTTTAATAAAAACACAGCAGTCTATGGGAATTTCTAAAATGCTGATAAGCTTGTAACTTGAAAACAAATTGTTGGAATCAAGAGATATTTTCAAGATACATTTATGTTGTACTCTTCTTTTTATTTAGCTAGAAAAGAGGGGTTTTTTCATCACATCAGCATTATGAATTGCACCTTTAATATCATTGGCAGCAACAAATACTGACTTTCAGTTCTGGAGCTTAAACATTTGTTTAAGCTGAAATTTTAAAGGGGCATTAGACAAAATTTCAAAATGTTATTTGTGGAAGATTTACACTTCATATGTTAGAAAATAACAGTATATTACCTGCCAGATATCGGCTATTCTCTAAACGTATTTATTGATGCTATATATAATTAAAGAAAGAGCCAAAGATTCATTTGCAAAACATTCCTTTTTTACATCATAGATTACAGATAAATCAAAAAAATATGAAGTTTACATTAGATAGCCAATTTTAAGAATTCAATTATGGAGGGCAGTATTTATTGTTGTCAACAATGATAATCAAAAATAAAAGAATATTTAAATATTTTGATATATAGGGTTTAAATATGACAATGAAACGTCGCATGCAGCCATTATTACCACTATAATGCTTCAAATGATGCCAAAATCTCAAAATGCTTGGAGAAAAGTTTTGTGATGACGCTGAACTTGTCCAATGCCCCTTTAAACTGGCACACCCAACTTTGAAAGTGGCTTTATCAGCAGATACAATTATCTGCAATTTATAATGCCATGTTTTACAAACATATACATGTATTACCTCTTTCTTAACATATTCGCCAAAAAAGGTACAAGGTAAATAATAAGGTTATGAAAAATTGAAAAGTTACATATTATTGAGATTTGTAATTGTGGTGTATTTGAATATGACCCATAAAATCAGCCATTTTTATGGCAATGGAAGATTAAATGTTAAAACAAACATCGATTTATTCATATTGAATAGATAAGTTACCTATGATACTAGTATGAGTATTTGATGATTTTAGGTCGCTTATTATAAAAATAATGAGGTTTCTAAACGTTTCTAATTATGCGGAAATACTTTCCAGTGTGAGTTTAGAATAGTCTCATACCCAATGTCAACAAGCAAATAATTGAAATTCTAGTTTTCTTTTCTGAAGGTTCCAAAGGAAAGCTATACTATATATTTTGGTTAATTGTGATGACTCACCCCGAAAAGGGGGACTTTGCGACAGAACACTTTTCAAGATACAGGTGAAAATATGCAGCAAAACATAAAGAAAATAATAAGAATTTCCAGCAGATTTTCTGTTGTAAAATTTGATTGCCTTGATCAATTTCAACAAGTAAGGAGTCATTTTTAAGCTTGGAAAATGCTGCAACAAAAGAAATGGAAAAATCAAATTTGATATCATCTTCAAAGTCCCCCATTTCGGGGTGAGCCATCACAATTGTTATTTCCACCCTTAAGTTACAAGTGTAAACCATATGCAGGTATAATTTGCAATTTGGTCAAATGGCATACACCTTTAAAAAAATGCTTGGAAATTCTGAAAATACCGTGTTAATAAAGTGTTTACAAACTCTTTGTTTGATAAATCCACAGCTGAGCCTCCAGATAAATCAGGAAACAACACTGGGACAAAAGAGGATATAACTTCTCCCGCTCTGGTGTCAAACAACTCAAGTGTCAATGTAGGCACTCAAAAATCCAGTGGCAATGGAGCCACTCCAAAGAGGTACAGTACATAAAGCTTAACTCAGATTACATGTAGGGTGTTTACTGTGTCCACTTGTCTAATTAATTAAATTCAACTCCTGAATGCATTGCCTTGCCTTTCGATAATTGCATACTACAGCTTGCGAAAATACCTTGATAATGAAGGTTTCAGCCATGGAGTATGACATTTTGTCTAAGTCTTTAAGTGAATCTGAAGGGTTTGTCACATGGCAAAAAAGTTGAATTGGGCAAGTGAATATGGTACATTGTATTTTAAAATCTTTATTAACTCATAAATTGTAATATGATGGGAAATATTTTAATATAGTGATGTATATGGCCGGCTCATTCCAATGAAAACTAAACCTTTTTTTATTTCAAGCAAAAAATCAGCTTTTTTATTTGACCATATGAGCAGTTTTTTCAGTCATACGTTTGTTACTCGGTACGTGAGAAGTATTTCCCAAACAGAAATTGTGAAGTTTTTCTATCCGTGCATGAATGAGCACAAATTTTAACACTAAAATGTCACAAACGTTACCAAACGTTACCTAACAAAACAATGCATTAAAAGAAATCCAGACGATAGAATTTCCTCAAACTTCATGAAATTATTTGCAAATATGTTACCCATCATCTGTAGAAAGCGCAATACAAAATTCGCTAACATGTCAGAGAAATTTAAAAATCCATATCCGTGCGAGGTCACAAACGTTACATGGACTCTATTCAGGATTTGAACGATTTATTTTATTTTCAAACACCTACATATATTGGTCCCACCAGTGGGCACTTTTATCAACAATAAACTTGTGGATAGAATGTCTATGCTAGGAGCTAAAGCCATTTAAAAGTGAAATTTTCCACTTTTTTGGTCACAAACGTTACTTTGGAATCACCCATATGTTTATATATGAAGAGTTTGTTTCCAAAAGGGCCTAAATCCATTTTAGTACTTTGTGAGAAGACCAGCAAAAAGTGTTTTCTTGTTGTGATAATTTATTTTTCAAGGTTTTGCTGCTTTACATTCTAGGAATTGATCCTCTCAGTAAATAAAGTGACAACACTCAAAGAAATCAGAGCTTTATTGTTCATTTTTTATGTAAAGTTTTATTTTCACTTAGCATTGGAATTTAGGCCCTTTTGAAAATAAACTCTTCATATACCTAATTGTCAAATAAAATATTGAGACGAAACAAATGAAAAAAATAGGGTTTTTGAACACAAATCTGTATATCATTATATCATATGGTTGAATCAAATAAGAAACTTATTTAAGATAAAAAATAAGAAAAATACAGATGTTTCTCATACATGTCACATGTTACCAGGCTTAAATTTTGCATAGAATTTTGTTTTGCCAAAAATGGGATAAAATAGAAAAGCCAGATATGCACATGCACACAAAATCTGTTTGTACTTTAAGGTAGCTAAAATTTAAATTACACATAAATAAAGATAGCTGAAATTTCTGTTACCCAAAGGGCAAAATTTACCATTTTGTAACAAAATGGTGCATGCATGTACATGGTACAGGATTTTAAATTGAATACAAAATTATAATCTACAGACAATTTTACCATGACTTCTTAAAAATGAAACATGATAAATGACACCAAAATGAATTTTACATGCTCTAGCAGTAAAATCTGAATCAAGTCATAACTGGAAGCGGGTTGGCGCAGCGGTAGTTTCCTCGCCTTGCACCAATGAGGTCCCAGGTTTGAGTCCCGTGCCCGGCGCTTTATGTGCATTTGGTTTTCAGTCCATGCTCGCTTCCGCAGGTTTTTCTCCGGGTACTCCGGTCTTCCTCCTGCATTCAAAACTGAATTTAAAAAACATCTTGGAGTCCTGTTGAAGATAAGCTTCCTTTAGCTTACTTGGTACCAAGTACCAAGTTGGGTTTCCTTGGCAAAAGCCTAAACATGGTGATAATTTTTTTTAATCTACCCTATTTAGCTCTATTCTAAATCTAAAATGTGTCTTTTTTCTTGCTCATATTTCAAAACAGATACTAGGCAGCATTATATATTTATGCATCTAATATTGTTTTACTTCTTCATTTGCAGAGATATAGGACTAACCCAACAAAAACCAAGGCCACCAGGCTTCAGCCTAGACACACCAAACGATTTGGCTAAATACAAATTTCTACACGACCCCGCTGGTTTGAACGATTATCCAATATAAACTTTAAACTGGAAGGGGACAATTAATATGGAGTTTTAGTGTATGCCCTAGACATTTGTACATAGATGATCATAATCAGTGCATCGGACTCCATCTTCATCATATTAAAAACTTTTAGCCTGAAATGAGCAGTAAATAATTCAACACTGCTCCGTATGCACTGCACAAGCTTTGTTTACACAGACATACATGCATGAGCACAACATATCTGTACACTAAATTTCGTGCCAGCTGATTGTTTTCTAACTTCGATGTCCGAGAAGACAGCAAAAACGCGGGCAGTTCTTCAAAACCAATCAGGACATATTTTATATCATTAGAAAGCTAGTATTCTGAATATTCATGATCCACCCGAAGGCAATCGAAAAAGGGTAGCCAGCCTAATTGGTGGTTACATTTATAGCAACAAGTCCCTTCCAAATGGCTGAAAAAGACCATTTTGCCATTGAAAAACATATTTTTGAGGATATTTTAGGCCAAAAACGCGGGCACTTCTTAAAAAGAAAAAATTTTGAAGTAAGATTTTTATGATAAAGTATACTTTAAAGATGACAATACCAAGCGAAGGCATTGACTTTTTATCAAAATAAACTCATAGTGACAGAAGATAGAACAGCAAGTGCCAAATTAATAGCTGTCTCGCCGTGCTAAAGAGGCGTGTAAACTTTACGTTGAGCAGATGCGCGGGACTTTTCCATATGCATAGGTATTCACTTTCGACCGTACGTGTCTGACTGCATCATACAACTTGGAATGGACAACCATCTCTTCTTAGTCTACATGAAGTCTTCAAGTAAAGCCTGCAAACATTTTGCTGCTAAACTTAACTTAATTGTTTTGATTATGTTAAACTGATTTCATCTTCATATGGAAAAGTGCATCCCTTAGCAAAAGGGCATTTCTGCACTTTGTTATTTCAGTATGATTGGCATATAAGTGTTCAGTGCCATTGGTGAGTCAATCACAAAGTTTGTGAAGTGTAAGCCCCAAATTATAGTCCTTTTTGAGCTACCAAATATTTTATATAACAAGTCTTTGTTATCTTATAATCTAGTAATATAATTTCAATGCATCTACTAATCAATAACGGATAATTGGTTCTATAAATCACCAAACATTTTCACCAAACAAATTTGGTGAGAATGTTTGGTGATTTGAACACCGATTATCCGTTATTGATTAGAAGATGTATTGGAATAATTTTACTCGATTATAAGATAACAAAGACTTGTTACACAAAATATTTGGTAGCTCAAAAAAACCCTATAATTTGGCCCTAAGACACAAACAGAGCTAGAATATTTTAGTACTATTGTTTCAAATAAATTTTGGACACGAACTGACATGTATGCAACAACTGCATTTATCCACAAGTTGTGACAAGCAAAGGACATTTTGAAGTATGCAACGCTGTTTCGAATCGCTAATTCACATACTGCGAGATTGCGAACCTGTAAAGTGCACACGCAATTCTTTACACATGGCTCCAAATTTTCATGTCTGAAAATTATTTGAAACAAATGTTTGTTGATTTTTCTCACTAACAACAAGACTATATACAAACGCCAATTTTATGATCTATGGTTAAAACTATGGGCCTAAAGAATTAAAATTGCTATTTTACTCGGGAGCACTGAGCTCCGAAGTAAAATACTAATCACCGAAGGAGCATGGTTTTAATCCAGAGATCTGAAAGTCAGCATATACTGCATTAATAAATTTCATGAAAAAATGATTTTCACTTGCCAATTTCAAAATGCTTCATTTTCAAAAATGATATAAAGTATTCTTTTATGCCAAGAATGCCTGCTGGCTCTGATTTAGTCAGCGGTAAATAGTTCCAGAACGGATTAAAACCATATGAAATCATATGATTGAATTCAAGCAAACCATCTCCCTTAAATTTATTAAAGCAGTATATAAATGATCATGAAGTCTTGTCATTCTTTGCTTTTTACTTGTTGCTCAAAAACATGGTCCCAATACAAAAGTGTTCCTAAAATGATTTATTGGTGGTGCCACTGATTAGATCCTCTAGGATGATCATGTTAATTGTACTTCTTATGGCATATTGGTGCAAACAGTAAAAATATTATGTAGGACAGTAAATTATCTCACTAAAAAACAATGGCACTTGTTGCTTTGACTGTTAATTGTAGTCCTCTGTAATTTAACAGATATGTAATACTTTTGTGCCTAAAGGCCATGTCACACATTACCGTACCATGCGAATGACGCATTTATAACGTACACTGGTTTGCTCGATTACATGTATGTCAATAACCAAACCAGTGTATGTTATTAATTCGTTATTTGTACGTTTCGTGATGTATGACAGAGCCCTAAACACATATATTTGTCCCCAAATTAAGCTGTTTATAAGCTTAACATTCAAAACGGAGCCTCTACTGAAATCCAAAATGCCCGCCAAAATACATTTCAATGTGACAAAATGGGTTAAATGACTTTAAAATAGCATTAAACACACTATATTTTGAATTTGGTGGATTTCAGATGACTTTGAGACAAGCAATTAAATTAGTATGACCTAAGGTCATTTAAGTTCTGGCCATAAAAAGTAGCACTTGATTCTGGCAATAGTTTTCAATTCAAATTTAATTTTGTGACCACAAATGGGGTATCACAGGTACCGTACTTTAAAAGCAAAACCGTGATTTACATTGGTTTCACTGTGATCTAAAAATAGACATTATGTCATGCCCGCCTCTTCCTGGGAAGCAAGTTTCTACAAACCCAAGATAACTCACCAAGTATACACTGTATGCAGCGCCCCATGAAGGAGCATTCGCACAGGGGACCCACGGCTTTACGTGACTGTCTGACCACGGAGCAAGTAGAGTAAAGTTTCTTGCCCAAGGAAACAAGGAGAGGAAAACCGCCCAGCCCGGGGCTCGAACCCACAATCTCTGTATACGAGACCCGTGCTCTAACCGCTCTCCCCTCTGATGTACTACAATGACAAAGTTACACAACTATATGAGTATGAATATGCCCAGCAGAATAAGGACTTAGTATCTGTATTTATAAGGCTTCACAACATGAAATAACTACATCGTCAGTATAATGCTAGCGTCACATACAGAAAGCGTAGTCGCTGAGCTCCGGCTGAGCTGATACGCCACAGCAAACAAAGCCAATTGTGTTTTACAAGCAATACACATTGAAGTTAAGGCTCGTGTGGGTTTTGTCTGCTGTGGCATGACAGCTCAGCCGCAGCTCTTTCTATATATATGCGACTTTAGCATTAAAGCAATACTATAAAGTGTTAAAAATGGAGCGCCCCATTTCACCCATGACTTTTCAAACAAAGTTTTGATTTTATTAGCTAATTGAGTTTGCTTTTGGTAGATAATAATACCCTCCAAACGATTTGGCTTACATTTACTTCCATTTTTTCTTATGGCCATTTGTTGAATTTAATTCAATGTGTATTAGTATATATATATATAGGAAAGCACACATGTGCTTTTTATCTGTTTTGCTTTGTATAACAAGTTTTTGACTAAATACTAAGGTTTCTGTCGACATGCCTTATGTCAACATATATGTCGACATGAAACATATCTTGACATGTTGACATGAAATCTCATTTGTCGACATGTCGACAAGAGTGGGCAAGTAAAAGCTAGATATATTTATAAATGGATGTTTATTAGCAGTTTACCTTTAAAGTGTGGCATAAATATTAATTTAATACTTATTTGTTGCTCGTCATTTGCACCCATTTTTAAAGTTTAAATTTAAAGTTATTACAATGGTTCACTACAAAATAGTTACAAATATCAATTTTATATCATCCATATTGCCATACACAAAAATAACTAGCATATTAATACATTATAAATAAGTGTACTTCTGAAACGGGTCACTAAACTTATGTAAACAATTTTGATTTTCTCTGCAAAAAACAACTATTTGATCTCAATTATATGTCGACACACATGTCGACGTTGACAACAAATTATTACAACTTGTCGACATGAAAAATCAGTTTCAACAGAAACCTTACATAAAACATTTGAAAAAAGTTTTAGGTATAGTCACATTCTTTCATTTTAGGCTGCTTTTACTCCTTATATGAGTAAAAGCATATTTAGTTGTACTCCAGTTGATTGAAAAGGACATAATAGGATCAGTCGATTGGAATTTTTTTCATTAAAACCTGCAAATATACATACTAAGCATTAGGGTTTAGAGTGATTTAAAATAAAAACGTGCGGCCACTTTTATAAAAAGCGCAAAAATGTGTGAAAATCAGATCAACAAATGTGAAATAATGTGTGATTCCCTGTTTGTTACAGGGATACTGTTATAGTCAATCAAAAACACTTCTCGAAAGTTAACAAATATGACTTATGATGACTGACATCCTATTTTGATTAAATTTCTTATTGAGAAATGTAAAAGTTATTTACATGTATTCTTAAAATAAAACACAACACAGGTTTTCTGAGTCATCGGTTCTATGATCAGTTCTTGTTTATTTATTGGTGAATCGGCATTGAGTAAGTGTTTTGGGAAAAGTCACTGACACAAAAATTCTCGATGGATCTTTAAAAGTGTGTGACGTTAGACCCTGAAAAGCGAGAATTTTTGTGTTTTTGTGCGATCGCGCTCAAACCTGATGCTTATGTGTGTGACGTTAGACCCTGAAAAGCGAGAATTTTTGTGTTTTTGTGCAATCGCACTCAAACCTGATGCTTATGTACCGTACACAAGATTCACACTGTTCCATACCGTAATTAATATTTAATTTGAAAATGAATCAACTAACAACTGATATTCAATATAAATAAAAGGTTTTTTTTTCACATTTCAGAATGATAAAATGAAAACAAATCAGAGGTTGCTCTCTTTGTACATTATATCTTGTTATACAATTTAATGAGATATACATTATTTAGTGTTGTGCGCCCATGTAGGTACTCTACTGCTTACACCATAATATTGCCCTCTACACTATTTGGAAAAATAAAATTTTCATCTAGTTACTCTATTGCTTACGCCATGATACTGCCCTCTACATTTTTTTGAAACTTAAAATAGTGTCTTGGCAAAATGTGTAGCCATGTAAAAATGAGTTGCATGAAGGACTCGGTCAGCACCTGGTCAATATACCCAGGTATGAGGCTCATCCATGAACATGCAAAAAGGCAATTAAATTTAAAGTGAAATTTGGAGATATTTTTGACAAACAAGCAGAAAATCAAACAAGATGAACATTTTAACAAACTTGCAGATAAATCAAATTTTTTTATAATACTTCACTAAAACATACAAAAGGCAACAGAAGACAACAGTTGCAAATGTAATAACCCACAAAAAATCTGGCTGGCATAAAGTTCCAATAGCAGAAAAGGATACTGTTTAGACCCTAAAAGACCACAAACCTATTAAATACAAGCTGCAAAGCCTGGAATGCAGGTACAGGGGAACATTGTTAACACAAAATCTGGTAACACAAAAACCCTCAGAATTACACAAAATGCGAATTTGTGCGAATTTTCAATGTGAATTTAGTTGGATAACACAAAATCCTGATGACACAAACTAAAATCATTGTCCCCAGTGACTTTGTAAGGTTCCACTGTAGATCAATCTAGCAAAATCTGAGATAGGAACCATAAGGAATAATAAGCAAGAATGTCCTGGAAAAAATAAATAACTAGAATACGCGGTTCTCGACACAGAGTGTCGATCACGATGCCTCCGCCTTCCACCTTTGTAATCGGACTAAGTTGAGAATTTGACCATT
>JXSR01S075051.1:89097-102734 GCA_000969725.1 Ophiothrix spiculata | reverse complement strand
ACCCTCAATTCATATGCATGTTCCAAATAATGATTTGACATAGACCTTGTGTTAAGAGAAGCACCTTGTGTGATGTAAAATCTGCTGCAGGAAAAGGGATGGAGTGTAACCAGAGCTTAAATTAGTCAGCAAAACAACAACTATAGCCTTGTTTGCAAAGTAAAGTAAGCTTGTATGTTGTTGGCAACAAAATTAACAGATTTGCTTTGAAAATTGAAGGGGTAGGCGCAATATAGTGCTAACTGTCATTCTGCACAAGTTACTGCATGGTTTTGATTTGAATAATTTTTTGACTACAAAGATGAAAAATAGTTTTCGAAAAGTTTATTATGATGAAGTACATGGGTGAATGAAAATATTTTGACCAAAATTGAAGTCCCAAGTGATTTCAATAAAACAAGCCAGTCACTTGAAAAGTGAGGGTTAGCACTATATTGCCCCAAGATCTCGCACATTACAATTTATAACTTTCTAGAAAAACTAGATGCCAAAGTTTTTTCTTTTTCAAAATGCCAGACCTAAGAGTACTTGACGCAAGGATTATAAATTAAGTGATTCCAGAAAACGTACAGTGTTTCTAAATGATCTGTGCAATATAGTGCTAAGCCATAGTGTCTGATTTTAAGCCACCCTTAGACTTTTGAACGGTTAAATCTTAGCCATACTGTGATTGTGCTAAAATAGTATACAATGTGGTGATAATTAAGCTGAACTAGAGATTTGTTCCCAAAAAATCTCTAGTTCAGCTTAATTATCACCACATTGTATACTATTTTAGCACAATCACAGTATGGCTAATGCATAATGTTCAAAACCAGAACAAAGGTGGTCGAAAATTAGGTGTAGGTTAGCACTATATTGCGCCTACCCCTTCAGTTGAAAGATGAGTTGATTAATGCAGCTATAGTAAGAAAATTTGGCCTCTTTTAAAGTAAAACTGAAAACAAGTAGGCAAATCTGTCCAATTGTTGTTTTATTTGTTTTTGTTTTAGCTTCAATTCATGAAACCCTTCAGTACCCCAGCGTATTAAAATGTTCTTATTAAATTTTATTAAACTTTTGTTTTTAATTTTGCAGGTTATTTTCTGATGGTGGTAATTTCTCTCCAGAAGAAGTGGATACATTTAAGAAGAAACTTGAGAAACTTGCCAACAAGATTGACTCAGCAGAAGGGTTTGTGATGGCTGATCTTGAGGGCATGGAAGCCAGAAGATTGGAGCAAGCTACAGAGATTGCCAACAAATTTGAGGACAGGTAAGAGTGACTTTATTACCTACAAGATTGACTCAGCAGAAGGGAAGCCAGAAGATTGGAGCAGGCTACAGAGATTGCTAACAAATTTGAGGACAGGTAAGAGTGACTTTATTACCTACAAGATTGACTCAGCAGAAAGGTTTGTGATGGCTGATCTTGAAGGCATGGAAGCCAGGAGATTGGAGCAGGCTACAGAGATTGCCAACAAATTTGAAGACAGGTTAGTTGGTCTCAAGGAATTAAAAAATGGAATTGGTACCCACCGCTACCTTGCTATTGCGTGAAAAAATGTGCTTGTTTGAGTTGAGATATTATACGTCAGATTTTTTTTCTGAATTAAAGGTTGGTAGTACAGATTGTGGTTTGGCGCACAAACAGTTCATGCATTTAGGTTTTTGTTGCTTTTTCTGCTTCTTAACTAATTAAGCCTCCATAAGAAACCAGTCAAGATGCCAGCCATTCCACATAGGAAGGCAGATTTGCAACTCAACTATTAATGTGCATAGAGTCTATCTTTGAAATAAGCTCCCTGTTTTGCAGGTTTTTTTACTCATTAATACATGTTGTCAAGTTGTGCTCTATAACGCACACGACCCCACTGCATTTTATGCAGTTGGATGTAATTGGTTATTACCTCAATCACCAAATCAAATTCTTGTCTCTGGGGAAAATTCACCAGTCAGCATGAACCATGTCAGATAATATTTTTTTGAATTATGTGTATGCACGGGCTGCGTAGAAGCTCGATTGATTGATAATTTAAACGCAATTTTCAGGGAGCTTATTTTGAAGATAGAGATTACACATTCCGAAGTGACTAATAAAATGGATCTTGGAATTAAATCTATTTACAATTACTGATAATTTTCTTGTGACATTTCTCACGGAAGATTTCTATGTGTACATATTTCATTGTCATGATTAATACTTCATTACCCTTTATAATCTATTTCTTCATGCATTTATTTCTTGTAGATTCAAGCATCATTTGTTTGACCTGACTTTCATAGAGAAGTTGACAAGATGGTTGACCAACACACAAGTCAAGGTCAAAGGTGAGGTTGCCGAGAGCAACGGTCAAGCCCAGCAGCTCATGCATCACCTCAACACACTGGAGAGGAGAATAGATGCCTGTGAGAAACCAAACTTGGATAAAGAGGTAGGATTTGTTTCGAAAGGATGTTTTTGGAAATTAGAAACTGTATTTAGAGGCACTTGATAACATTGAACAAGTAAAGCTTAAAACACTGAGCAAAATGGTTTTTGTTTGAAGGAAATCCGACATATGGTTGCCAAGATTTGCATGGTTCTAATTTCTTTGTTTTCTATCATTTTTGCCAATATATTGATAAAGTTAATGAGCAACATTGGCAATATGTGCTCATTAATATTCATATTTGCCAATATTTTACCAATATCTTATGAATAAACCTTCATACTATTTTTATTTTACAGAATTTTAACTTGAAACTTTGCCAATGTGTTTCTATGGCCTAAAACATTAACATATGATTTACCCGCCCATCTAATTTGCATATTTGCATAATGATTGAGCATTATACAAAAAGCTAATTAATTATGCAAATATGCAAATTAGGTGGGCGGGTAAATCATACATTAAAGTTTTAGGTCATAGAAACACATTGGCAAAGTTTCAAGTTAAAATTATTAAAGGTAAAACTAGTATGAAGGTTCATTCATAAAATATTGGAAAAATATTGACAAAAATTAATATTAATGAGCATATTTTGCCACTTTTCCTCATTAACTTTATCAATATATTGGCAAAAACAATAGAATACAAAGAAACTTTAAACAGCAATATCTCAAAAACCGTTTATCCGATTTGGCTCAAATTTTGGAATTCAGATTTTTTTGCTTAGCTCTTTGCAACAGGCCCATTTTTATCTCAGTCAGAGAAACTTCATTTTGCCTTTAATACCACCTTAATCTTGACCCTCTTAGCTGAGTAAATATAGACATAATTGATATGTAAGATAAACCCTGTGCCATTCACAGCAATGTACTCCCAAATTGTTAGTATCACGGCAGGTGTTATATTTTTCTACATGTTGTATCCTTGACCAGCACAGGTTTTGCTGCATAGATGGATTTATTTAAAGTAATAAAATAAATCTCTGTGACTGTGTTTTTATCAATAAAATACTTGCAGGAAGATTAAAATCACTGGTTGATCTTTTTAATTCTCTGTTCCACTCATGTAGCAAGTGACCCCAGGCCAACTGCTGGACAGCATGAAAGACATCTTCCAAGCCTTTGATGACCGTGCCCAGTATCTCCACTGCCGAAAGCATCTGTTCTCACGTCCCTCAGCGAAAAAGGGAACAGGCGACAAAGCTGGCAAAGTTGGTTTCACATCAGATGGTCAATCTGCCCCCGCCACACAGACGACGATCACGCTGACTACTTTGAAGGCAAATAAAACGCACCAAGAAGATGCGGCGGTGACTTTGATCAAGAATATTTTGTCGTCTCAGAAGATGAAAGCCCAGGGTCAAGGTGATGAGAAAGAACCACCATCTAGCTCAGGTGAGTAATGTCTTCGGCTAGGAATGTGATTTTGCAAGATTTTCCCTGGATTTCCATATTTTTGTGTGTTGCCTCCGGATCAAAAAAATCTTGATGATTTTTTGTTTGTTTTTTGAATCCATGTCACACAGTGGCATAACCAGAGGGGGACCCCTGATGACCCCCCCCCCCTCCTGCCTTTCACCCCCAAATAAAATTTGAGTTTGTACATGGGTCTATGGAGAACTCCTATTTTTGCTTTGTTCTCTCCCCTCCCCCCTTGAAACAAGTCTGCCCCTTCTTGCTCCCTCATTTCAAAAAATCTGGTTATGCCACTGATGTCACATTACAAAATTGTGAAATAATCTCATTTGCATGATTTTCTTGATCAAAAACAGACAGTATAGAATAGGTTAACATATAATGGTGATTAAAACTTGAGTTGAATACATGTGAAAATGTTATTTTGCGTGTTTGACGTCATGCATTTTGTAGTAATATTTTGTTTTTTCCCTGTAAATATCTATTATAGCAGCTCACCTTCAGGAGCCTATTTGCATATGGAGGTCTCTGTACACTGCTGTAATCTGCTGAGACACTATATGCTTACTATGCTTTGCCTATGTTTTTTGTTTGCTTGTTTAAAACTATCCATTACACCTCTGTAATGCAACTAAATTGTATTAAAAGTAGAGAAAACGTTTCCAAACATTTTATTAATGTCCACATTTAGTCTTTTATTTTGCACTTGCAAATTTTAGATGTTTCAACTTAGCCAATTTAACATGCTTTGATGTCTCCTCTCATGCATACAAGCTTCCATCTGCCCTGTTAGGGAGTCCATTATCATCATGGAGTTGGTCAATGAATGTTTAGGTGGTGCTGGTTATTGTTTGCTGTCATGGTGGGTTGGACTCCAAATCAATAGTTCTCCAACAACTTCCCCTTCAATATCCAGCAAACTGTAATCATAATTGTTGTTTGCGGGAGGGTAATAAAAGGTAGTAATGCTTTGACCTGTTCGGAAAAGCTTCCATATAAATGTAGTCTATCATTAATACCATTATTACTTATCTTATCCTAGGTCTCCCTCGTCCCCCTGGTACACAATCAAGTATTCAGACAGAAGATGGCAAATTGAAAGGCACTCTGAGGCCGCCTTCAAAACCAACAGACAAGAATGTAGCTAGGACATTGATGCGTAGGTCTACATCAATGAGTATGGATAGCAACCCACGCAGGAGTGCCTCAGGGTAAGGTTCTGTAGCCCTATCATATATCTAAGGCATTGGTTTAATTTGGGTGCCTGTTCCTAATAAGGGTTATATTTTACTTATCCATCAAACTAAAGTTACCCAACAAGTTAAACTAATTCTGTTCTATAGTGACAAGGTTCCTGTTTTAGAAAGAAGGTGCTATTAGGGAAATTACATAGGGTAAGAGAAACATAATGAAGGCAACTTGTTAAAAGAACCAAAATAGTATTTTACCATTAAATATTCTAACTCCAAAACATATAAAGATGCACCAAAGTTTCACAACCTAGTTTGTTTAAATAAGCTTTTGTTTTGTTACCAGATAAAATGATTGAATTTTTTGGAAAGAAGGAAAGTCGATGCCATTTTTGATCTATTACCTTCTCCAAATATATCTGTGAGAAGCTTATGGGTTGTTATGCTTTGTGTCATTCTTATCACACAGTCTGTGATTCATTGAAGATTATTATTTAATTGTGATGGTGTAACAGCAATAAAAATATTTAAAAAAGGGACAAAATCCAGTAGCAGATTTTGTATGTTGCAGATTGCAGAAAATTGGCTTTTATACATAGAATGTAGGCAATGTGACCCTTTATAACAGTTGAACCTATAAGCACCATATTGAATAACTTAATGATCAGAGTCAATTTGACAGTTTTACAAAACAATTAGGTAAGCTGAGACTCAATTAGGAACAGGAGCCTATATTGCACCATTGCCATATCAAACATAGAACAAATATGTTGTGTAATAGGTTCTCATTTATGTTGTTCTCATCTAGTATGATATAAAGCTCTATTTTTGAAACTCAGTCTTTAGGTATTTGCATGGTTCATCTTTGATTCTGCATGAAAGCCTTTCATGCAGAATATTGTGATTGAAGTGTATGTGCAGTATTTTTATATTGAACTGTATGTTAGGCTCGTCCAATTGGAACACAGTGGAAATAAGTGTACATTTATGTATTCTTTTCTGTGTTTTTATCCATGGAAGTTTTCCTAAATAAAATGAAATGATAGTCCTTGTTGAAAAATATGCATTGTTTGTTTTCTGTTTACAGACTTGCATTAAATCCATGTTGTTAGAATATAATTTCTTATTCTGTTGATCTGATATTCCCTCTTTTCTTTCCAACAGAATGCAAAGAAATAAAAATAATGGCCTGAAGTTTGATCCCAAGTATTATATCTTTGGTGAAAAGCTGGAAAGGGAAACGTAAGTAGGATAATATGGTCAATTCTCACTTAACATTTGTATGCCCCCTTTTGTATTTATCAAGCAGATTTTGCCAATTATTTGCCCAAAATACCTTGTATTTTGTTGCAATCTAATAGGCACAAATTCAGCTCAACCATCAGCTTTGCTTTGCTTTCTTTCATCAGTTGTAATCACATAAAGCAACTATGCTGAAAACAAAAACAAAATGTTTATCTGTGAAGGTAATATGAATGATATAGCACTAGAAAGTGCCTAGTGTGAGACAGAATAGACTAGTGTGTTTTTCAGACTAAACCCTAGGACAATTTTTTCTCAACTGTACAGCCAAACAATTAATTTGTTGTGTACCCAATAAGATTTCAGCCTTCATACATTTGAACCACTTTGGAACTTGGTTTTGGTGTTGTTTTCTGTGCCAATCAGGTATAGCTTTTTAATCTTTGCTTCTCTGAAAAAACCCAAACTATTGATTTGCTTGTGCTGGTCCTTTTCAGGCATTTCATAGCCCTGAATAGAAGAATTCTACAAGAATCACTGGATGGGCTATTGACGACAGCTGACGTGAGTATTATCAAATTTGTCTTATTTAGATCACCTTGTTTTCAAACTTATCGCCAATGTTTATTGTGATTGATTTCAAATCTTGAATTTTGAATTCTGGTGAGCGCAGTAGAAGTTTCAACTTTTGATCGATTTGCTCATTCAACATATTGATGTGGTATTTAAACCTGTAAAACATCTTCCGTAACAATGTGGTTTTAACTTGAATGTAAATTTTTTATATCACAATATGACAGCTTTAACTAATCTTGATTCTATAATTGTTTTATTCTATGTGCCATCAACTGTCTCTTAAGATTTGTAACATAAAAAGGGAGAAACAGACCCTATTTCTGGAAATAATTATCATGCATATTTTAGATTCTAGTACAAGATTGATGCACATATCAAAGCTCCAGAATATGCCAATGATTCATCAAATGATAATAGGCTCATTCCAAAGTAACGTTTGTGACCGAAAAATGGGAAAATTTCACTTTTAAATGGCCACAGAACCTAGCATAAACATTATATCAACGAGTTTGTTGTTGATTATGGTGCTCACTGGTGGGGTCAAGACATGTAGATGTTTGATAATTAAATCAATTGCCAAAATCCTGAGTAAAGTCCATGTAACGTTCGGTAACGTTTATGACCGCGCACGGAAATGGTTTTTGCTCCTAATGACTTCAAAGTACAATTTCTCTGAAGTGTCAACAATTTTTTTTATTGCGCCTTACACCGATTATGGGAAACATATTTACAAATATTTCATAAAAGTTACAGAACATTATATCGCCAGGATTTATTTTAATGCATTGTTTTGTGTTGTAACGTTTGGTAACGTTTGTGACATTTTGGTGTAACTTTTTGGTAACGTTTGTGACATTTTTGAAACAAAACATGTGCTCATTCATGCACGGATATACAAACTTTACAATTTCTGATTGGAAAATACTTCTCACGTACCAAGTAACAAATGTATGACTGAAAAACATGTTTATGTGGTCGAATAAAAAAGCTGATTTTTTGCTTGAAATCAAAAAAGGTTCAGTTTCCACTGGAATGAGCCAATAATATTTTACTAATCCATTGATATATAATTTGTTGCCAAATAGTTCCGAAATAGTCTTAAAAATAATAAATTCCCAAGAAGGTAATTTTTGTATTCATTTTGATGGGGCATATGATTAGTGAACGATGTCCTTGTACTTCCATATGCAATATAAAATATTAATGTCAATCAGCAAATCATTAGTGCACATCTACTGAACTCGTTTTTTATAATTGTGTGACTTTAGCATAATCTGTTCGAACTGTTTCGTTCTCTAATAGTTGTACTACCGTCAGAAGGGATCACGCCCGCCTACAAGACCTGAAGCCATACATGAAAACTTTGAGCTGTGTGCTGATGTTATCGTTTCTAAACTACAGTCCTATTATAGCCAGGCGGATGAATATCACAACCAATGTTTACAAGGTAAGTAAAAATTAGTAATGAAACCTCGAAGCCATGCTTAAGAACTTTTGATTGTGTGCCCATCTTATTCTAAACTAGAGTCATATTATCCCCAAGTGGATGAATGTAACAACTGATGTCTATTCTTTGATCAACACCAAATAGGCGAGCCTCTTCGCATCATGAATTGATACAGATGAGCGTGTGCGTAGCGTAACACAGCACAAGTGCAGGAGATGCAGCATGCGTTTTTCATGTGCATAAGTATCTATGGCGTGCGTTTAACTGGGATTATGTTTACTTACGGATGAAGAAAAGGCTCGTAATTCCTGCCTATTTAGTGTTTATCAAAGTTTACAAGGTTCAGACTTATAAGGTGTGGGAGGATGGGGGAAATGGATGTGTACCAAGTTAAGAAGATGCAGTTTGGCTTTCTGCGATCCTGTTCTTCAAACCAGTATTTTGACCAAAGCCACAGTCAATGATATTGTGACTTTTAAGACTCTTTGCATTGCTTGCCTCCATCAATGCTGCTTTGTTATTTAAAAATAATTCAAATTCAGTCATGTTTAAAATGAATGCCATGTGGTAACCTAGTCTACATTAAAAACTCACCAATACTCACTGAATTAAAAAAGCATTATTAGATTTTGAGAGCTGAATCTTGGCCTTGTCAGAATAAAATATGGACAAACAAGAAATCAGTTGCTCTGTATCTGCATTTAAAACTTGGAAACTTTGCATGTATTCAACTTGGATGAGACCAAGGTGAATTTGTATGCAACTTGTTTGCAGTAGCAAAAGCTTGTTTGTTGTATCAAACCAAGAAGTTATCATGGACTGGAGTCGGTTCGAGAAAAGCTATTCAAGGATAATAGGTGTTTCTTTTGTTCCATCAATACAGCCTACTTGAATTTTCTATGTTATAGCGTGTTGGCGGTTAACTTTGAAAACAACCATGTTATATTTAATCTGGTTATAACACAAAGAAGCATGATTTAAAACAAAGATATGACAAAAGTGCACTCCAGGGCACTTTGTAATCAGAATAAATGAAAAGAGGGTGGTTTTACCAGAATTTTCATACCAAACTGATTAGTGTACGATAGCGTACAGTTAAGATATTTGTAATTGAAACGGACAGCTCTAGTCCATTCGGTATATGTTTGCAACTTACACAATAATAAATGATGAAATGTACTCTGATCATGGAGATCAAATAGGTCGATAACAGCTTTCCGGTAAACAGACTACACTAAATCATGAATACAAGTAGACTCACCAGGTATATACACTGTATGCAGCGCCCCAAGAAGGAGCATTCGCACAGGGGACCAACGGCTTAACGTGACTATCCGAACCACGGAGCAATTAGAGTAAAGTTTCTTGCCCAAGGAAACAAGGAGACGTAAACCGCCTGGCCCGGGGCTCGAACCCGCAACCTCTGTATTACGAGACCCGTGCTCTAACCGCTCGGCAAGTAGTGGACATTGGTTCCACTAATCGAGTCTATTGATTAGAGCTGATTAGATATGTGCTCTGAGATGTCAATACAAAAGCGTACTTAATTTGCGTTTGACTAGCGTTAGTAATAATCGGATTAAGTACGACATAGTTGATACAAATGGGATACATGATCGAACTGACTCCAGTCTATGGTAACTTCTTGATCAAACATACATTGCAGGGATGCAAAAATATATGAGAACAAGTTAAAATTGATCACAGAATGCATGTTGGCTTGACATGCATAGCTTCATGCAAGAAACCTACTTTTCTGAACACAATGAATTCATTTCTATATATATATAACAATGTGATTTGTGTCCCCTTTTATTTGCAGAGTTCCGTGAGCAGCTAGAGAGTCTTGAGAAAGCTATAGCTCATGTACCTGCACTAGTCATACAGGAAGTGTACAAAGGTCACCTTCAGAAATCACGCAATAACCTAGAGGGTGTGGCAGGCGATTTCAGCAGTAGGCTTTCTGAATGGGATCGAGAGAGGGTAAGATTATTAATTCATGTTGTGGGGTTAAAGATGATCGCAGTGTTGATGCCTGCAACCATATAGTTAGATCCTTAGTGCTATCAAGACTGGACTACGGCAATGCTTTGTTACTTGGCTCAAACTCTAATATCATCAGAAGACTGCAACGACTTCAGAATTGGGGTGTTAAACTCATTTTCAAGGCATCTAAACATGACCATGCATCTCAGTATTTGGATCAGGTTCACTGGCTTCCAGTTCAAAAACGCATTCAATTCAAGATCATGTTGTATATTTTTAAATGCCTAAACGGACTTGGTCCAGATTACTTAGCTGATTCTTTAACCCGATATAGATCAGCTCGTGCAGGATTAAGATCAGCCTGTGATACATCGCTCTTAACAGTGCCAAAGGTTAGCTCTAAATCACTTAAATCTGCTGCAGATAAATGTTTTTCCTCGGCTGGACCAAAACTATGGAACAATCTTCCAGTTTCTGTCAGATCATCGGTGTCACTGCCTGCTTTTAAAAGGTCTCTGAAAACATTCCTTTATAACCATTGAGTTTGTTGCGTTGTTCATATCTTCCTTTTTATTTTTTTGTCATCTTGCGCTGTGATCTAATAGAAATGGCGCGGTATAAAAACTCTGTGTATGTATGTATGTATATAGTGTTAATTTTCACCAACAGATGGCAGCGTTACAGAATCAGTTGTTGGTCAATGGCAGAAAGATTTTGACACTAAATGCGCGTGTGGTATCTAAGAATAAGATTTGCGCCTAATACACAAAACGCAAAGCGCACGCTAGTTTTTATGCATTGTTTCCCCGGTAAGCGCTGAAAGTGGCACGAAATAGTAACGAGTAGCTACGAGAGTTCCCGAGCCAACGAGCCTTCAGTGATAAAACTTTTTACGTGTGATTTCCTATACCACAAAATGCTGATAATTCAAATATTTGCTACCTGTAGAATTTTTTAATTTTTTGCTGGTCAATTGTGAATGTCAAATCAAGAAAAAAAATATGGGATCATCGACTGTTTTCAAAAGATAGCTAGAGATGAAATTACATGGGGTCAAATCTAAAAAAACAATTTTCATCGCCAGGAATGTCAAAATTTGGTTTTATAACATCAAACAGATAAAAAAAGTTAATTACGTTAATTAACCTAACGCTTGAGTTTTCAAGTTATCCTCAAATAAAAGGAAAATGACGTCATCATATATGACGTCATAGCGTGCTTAGATGATCAGTAACCCCCATTATTTATTGCTGAAATTCAAGTTTAGACTCTTATCTATTAACTGACAAAAAAATAACAAAATCTACAGGTAGGAATGTATCACCGCGATCATCCTTAAGGCAAAGTTAGACTTGTAGTAATAATGATACTTCAATAAAAAATATCCCATCTATCAAAAAGTTTCAAACCCAATTGTGGTTCAACCATTATATACAATCATATGGTTTAGTGAATTTGTCAGCTATCAAAATTCACTACAAATGCACCAAGTTGTTGACATTCCTCAAGCAGAAATGCAGTATGAATCTGGAGAAGCAATAAACCTAATATCACTGCTGCAAATTTGCATTAATTTTTTGAATTCCAATTTTGTACCAAGGCAAATAACTCTATTAATGATGAAATTCTGAGGTATAAAAATGATTTGTCTATGATTATAAATTGTATTAATGAATGCATTTTTTACCTTTCAGAGAGAACATAAAACCTTATTGAGACCCACACTGGGTCATCCACACAACAAGAACCAGCTGCAACAACTGTGTGACTCAGAGGAAAACAGAAGGCAGGATTATGTCAATGGGATTGATGAGCATGCACAGAACTTGAAGGTGAGAAACATAAAAAGTTTCCTTATGCTAGAAAACCTAACACTGAAACCAGTCAGCACAAATCATCTTATACAAAAAACCCTGATGGACAATACACATGCTGCACGTGTAACATGTTACATGTATAACTTTAGGAAGCTATGTGTACATTGCCGAACTATTTGTATTTCAAAAGATGCTTTCGTCCATCAAGATTAATTTGGAATCCAATTCATTCCAGATTTGTTTCCTATAGTGGGGAAAAAAGGAGTCTGGGTATGATCTAGTAAAATAGTGTTGGACTTACAGTCCGAATAAATGAGCTATGAATCTAGATGTTCTTGAACAAGATATGTAATCTCCATTTCTTTATTGACCCAAGCCCTACATGGGTGGTTACTACATGAATGGAATGGTGCATTGAGTGCCATCGATTGGTACAATTCAGGGGGCACTATACTATTGATACCCCAGGGGGGGTACTCAAGTTTGGTTTTGGTAGGGGTGTGCTGGGAAATTTGAAGTACCACCCATGTATATACCAATTTTAAAGGAAAATGGACCCATCCATATACCAAATTCCCCACATTTTGAGTCGAATTTATACAAAAATTGAAATTTTCTCCGAAAATTCATGCTAATTTGGTGCGAATATCCTTATTTTTGTTTGAAATTTAGACAAAAATCAAAAATTTGCGCCAAAATTTTGAAAAACAGACCCATCAAAATACCACATTTTGCAAAGAAAAAGGACCCATTGGCATACCAGGCAGCCTGATTTTGCTACCCAAGTTTGCGGCACATCCCCGTAATAACTTTTGTACTAAGTACCCCCCGGTCCATTATCAGGGTTGCAAGCTGTCAGCCATGGTGGAAACATACCTTCTGACCTACTCTAGTCATGAGGGTTGTCGGTACAAGAAGTAAAAAAACCAATCCACTGGTGACCCTGCACATACTCAATGTTCCCAAGAGGCTATGAACAGAGACTTACGCATACCAATTAAGGTGGCTTAGCACAGATGCGGTGTCGGACACGAGTGAGCTGATATCAGCGGTGTTGGACACAATTTCATAGTATTTATCCCGGACTTTTAGTGTACTTTCTGGTGTACTGTATCTTGCGCTTTAATATAACGCGATCTTACTCGTGCGTCTTTTTTATATTCATGCATAAGACCATGCGCGTTACTCCTGATGATGCAGGGCTCGAAACGCACAGTGCTTAAGGTGTTACTCATTGCTGAAAAAATGCCAATTTTTTGCATAATTTTGCTTAATATCTCAAAAAGTAAGGCGGTGACCATATTTTTTTATTACGTTTTTTTAAAGAACCATATATAAGGACCAAAACATATGTGAAAAAGAGAGAAAAAATTGAGCCGTTTTTTAATTATAATATAAGTGTTTTTGTCTGATTTATTTTGATTTTACCATAGAAGTCAATGGTAAAAAGTGGTAAAACATAGTATTTTTGAAATGGATTTTCTCAAAAACTAAGTCGGTGACCCCTTTTTTATTTCAGAAATGTGATCAGCACATATGAAAACACCATATATC